>JAABUG020138282.1:0-17437 GCA_011319215.2 Scortechinia acanthostroma
TATGGAGTCGCAGGGACATCGTTGGTGGATCAGACATATGATGACCCGAAAATACAATTGCATAGGCGCAATTGATGAACAGCTATCGCCACTGAATGCCAAATATCTTCAGCGCCTTGGCAACGCCAGGCTTTTCCTGGGCTTGCTCTAGGATGACACGCGAATGTCCTTGAAGAAAGTCAGCACGGGGAATGTGTTGAACAGAACGGACGACCGACCTTTGACATCCAAGGCGAGAAGCAGATACTCCCATTCAGCCTTGTCCAAGGGTTTCATCATATGCACAATGACGATTCCGGAGTTGAGTGGTCCTTCAACCTATAAGGGTCAGCATTCTCCGAGAGAATTGAAGGTGAGCCAACGTACGTGGAAATGCATCTTCATGTGCTCGCGACCCTGCCGATCCTTAAAGGTTGAAGTCCTGACCCATTATCATCAGTTTCCGGGAGAAAAGAGCACAACGGCGACGATTCTTACGCAATAGGTCTATTCCGCTCCCATCGGCTCCCAGTACTCTCTCCATACGCCTTAATCTCTCTTCGATCGCCTAGTAGATCCGTGCACCGCGTATCGTTCTTGATGCGTTCGACAGCCTTCTCGAACTGCCATGTCCTGCTGTTGGGCGAAAAGACCTCTGTATAGAGCAGGTAGAAGACTCCGCCCTAACTGCTGTCAGACCGAAGGCCACCACCGGGGATTCTCCATGACTGAGGGTTCATGGATCAAGGTCATCTCACCGTCAAAACCGCCCCGGCTACAATGACAAGAAAATTGAGCGACTGCTGCGTCGCCCGCGCGACCTTTTCCCCTCCGCTCAATTCTCCCCACTCATATCGCCCGTCATCGGATAGCACTGTGACGTTTCTCCGTCTCGGGGTCGCCTTGGGACCAGAACCTCCACCGAGATCGCTATGTGTTGCGTAGAACCGTGTCAAAGTCGTCATGCGGGGAAATGCTGGGCGCAGGAGGAGGGCGGCCGAGGCCTTCGGGAATGAGGTACTTGGGAGGAGATGAGGGCTCATCATGACTGTGGTTTGGGGACTGGGTGACTATTCATCAGAGTCCACGATCCCAGTTTCAACGTCGAGTCCGAATTGTATTATCATCCGCTCGGATCTGGCGCATCCATCAAAGTATTGCACGCGATGATCGTAACTAGGCCATGTGGGGACGGGCCCTGGATGCAGTGGGTCACGTGGGAAAGTCTTGTTCCAACATCGGTTCGAAACTTTCAGGGACTGTTTGTGTTGTAATTGCAATACAAGATGGAGTACCTAAATAGATTACCAAGACCTGTGCTCTTTATGTATTTTGCGACTTGAATTTATATTCGAAAAGTCAATAAGTATTGGGTAGACTGATGATCTTGGCTATCCCTTCTCGAGGTCTATCTTGTTCAATTCTGTTTAAACTTTCATTTGATCCAGTTTTGCGCCTAAGCTCATCGTCGTCGCCCAAAGTGGTAACACGCCTGAAGCCGAAAATTACTCGGTTGCGGTGCAAATCGTCAAAGGAGACGCTCCGACCACGTTCGCCGCATTTTGCCCTCTCCTTCAGACACCTGGACTTTCCGTTCAGCTCGCTCGAGGCACGCTTCCTATCAGCTTCCTCCCTACATTCTGATTTCGGACTGCAGTCACAATGAGTGCTACAAAAGCGCAGTCTCAAAAGATTTTTGAGAAGCTCAAGTTGAAGCCCGCAAACAAGGTGCGCATTGCCCCTCCTTAACTCGTCTTATTGCCGTGCTAATCTGCGTTTCATTCAACAGATATGCTTCGACTGCGGCTCCAAGAACCCGACATGGTCGTCAGTGCCTTTCGGTATCTACCTGTGTCTTGACTGCTCAGCCCATCACCGCAATCTTGGTGTCCATATCTCCTTTGTTCGTTCCACGAACCTCGACCGTATGCAACCCCTGCTGCCACCGCCTCTATCACATGTCTTGAGGACTAACTAGTTGTATACAGAATGGCAATGGGAGCAGCTTCGGATTATGAAGGTCGGCGGAAACGAATCAGCCACCAAGTATTTCCAATCGCATGGAGGATCCGCGGCTTTAGCTAGCAAGGACGTCAAGGTCAAATACACCTGCAACGCTGCTGTCAAGTACAAGGAGGAGTTGAAGAGACGGGCTGCGCTGGATGCTCAACAGTTGGTCATTCAGTGTCTTGAACTTATCGGACAGTAAAAGCTGATTTGGTTTCGTTCAGATACCCCGAGGAAGTCGTGATCACAGACGTTCCCGCTGGCACTGCTTCGGACGGATCGAGTACCCCTGCTGGTGACGCGGACGATGATTTCTTTTCTTCGTGGGATAAACCTTCTATCAAGCGACCCAGCAACCCGCCTTCGCGCACAGGCACTCCCCCAGTGGTGAGCCGGACTGCGTCGCCCTTCCTGAACGCAGGTGCCAATGGCAATGGTGCTCGCTCGAAGTCGCCCCTATCGGCCTCGGACAAAGAGGCAACTTCGCCTGCTCCGACCGCTATTCGAGCAAGCGCTTCTGTCCGCAAGGCTTCGTCTACAACAACCGCGAAGAAGGGTAGTGTTTTGGGCGCCAAGAAAGCGCCTAAGCTGGGAGCTAAGAAGATTGGCGCAGCGGAAGCCATCGATTTTGAGGAGGCGGAGCGAAAGGCTAGGGAGGAGGCAGAGCGCATCGAGAAACTTGGATACGATCCCGAAGCAGAACAAGCGGAGGCCGATGCCAAAGCCAAGACGTCCACTGCTGCCACCGCTATCGCTTCTCCTACTCCAATTAGCCCAAGAGCAGGTGGCTTCGGGTCTACTAGCAAATCTCATGAACGAAACCCCAGCGATGTGGAGCGCCTCGGAATGGGTATGGGAAGACTAGGATTCGGCCAGACTGTTGGCGCAAAGCCCGCTGCTCCCAAGAAGCTGGGATTCGGCTCTGTTGCTCCTGTCAGGAGCGCTGAAGATGGTTTGTCTATCTCCGTTCTCTGGACCAGTTTGGAATCTAACCAATTATCAGATGAGGAACTTGAGCGCACTAGATCCAGATTCGGTAGCCAGAAGGGTATCTCGTCTGACGAGTTCTTCGGACGGGATCGCTTCGACCCTAATGCGCAGCAAGAAGCTAAAGAGCGACTCCGCCAGTTTGATGGTGCAACCGCCATCTCGAGCAATGCTTACTTTGGTCGTCCGGAGGATGATATCGCTGGTGATGACACTTACGGCGATCTTGAGAGTGCAGCCAAGGATTTCGTTCGCCGCTTCGGTATCACGGCTGGTGATGATCTCGAGAACCTGACACAGCTTGTAGGTGAAGGTGCTGTCAAATTGCAGGGTAAGTACCGCTGTTTTTGACTCTTGGATCTCAGGATTTTGTTCTTCGACTAACACTTCAACCAGGAGCTATCCGCAGCTATCTCAACAGCTAGATGCTGCAACTCGATTCTGTCGATGTTTTCTTCTTGTCAGTGCAAGCAGGCTGCGCACCATGCTTGTTCTAGTTCATTCCCAGCAAGCCTCTTTGTTCATTCAAATAGTGTTCTTCCCCATAGTATCTATTTACCCATCAATATATCCTTCCTAGACTGTCAAAATCATCTACTGCGCGAGCACCATGGATTCTGAGAAGCCATAGCTGCTCTCAGACTATTGTATTCTGGTCATAACTCTACTACGGCGAACAGTCTCTTCACTGAATTAGATAATCTTGTGGAGGGTCAGATCTATCTGTCTTGGGTGGCGCCTTGTGAAATAGACTTGGATATAAAGAAGCTTGATAGAGACCAAAACCTGATAAGACCTTGTGTCATCGATTAGAACCCTCCTTGTCACTTCCTCCCGTTCTAGTAGCATCTTCAAAAGCGCACTATTCTGAAATAGCCGTTTCGTCTAAATTTTCATAAAGCCGTTGAACACAAGGCTGTAAGTTGAAACTGCTAGTATTATACACGGTATATAGCATCAGCCACCCTGGCAACCTGCCACATCTCCTTGACATCATGCACGCGCACAATATCCGCTCCACCGGCAATACTGGCAGTGACAGTGGCCGCGGTGCCCCAACTGCGCTCACTCGCCTTCTCCACGCCCGTGAGCCGGCCTATGAATCTCTTCCGACTCGGCCCCATCAACCAGGGGAAGTACTCCAGCCCTTCGACACCCGTGCGGAACTGCTGCAGATCGCGCAGGATGGCCAGATCATGCGACATATTCTTGGCGAAGCCGAGCCCGGGGTCGAGGATGATGCGCCAGCGGCGGATGCCGGCTGCTTCGGCGGCGGCGACGCGGGCGAGGAGCTCGGCGCCGACGTCGTGGACGATGCCGTTCGGGTAGTCTGTTAGCTTGGTCATTGTGGACGGGGTGCCGCGCATGTGCATCAGGATGACGGCTTTTCCGGTGCGGGCCATGGTGGGCAGCATTTCCGGGTCGAGGGTGCCGGCGGAGACGTCGTTGATGATGTCTGCGCCGGCGGCGCAGGCCTCCTCGGCTACTTTGGCGCGGTAGGTGTCGATGCTGATGGCGATGTTGTTGGCTTCGCGGATGGAGGTGCGGATGTGTCGTATTACCGGGATGACGCGGGCTAGTTCTTCGGCTTCGCCGACTGGGGCGGACCCCGGGCGGGTACTCTCGCCGCCGATGTCGATGATCGTTGCGCCGGCTTTGATGAGGCCGCGGACGGTCTCGGTGAGGGTGGAGAGGTCCTGCGAGAAGTGCTTGCCGCCGTCGGAGAAGGAGTCGGGCGTCACGTTGAGGATGGCCATGATGTGAGTTGGACGTTTGGAGTCTGTTGAGCGCAGTGGTGGGAAGTGCGGAGATATGTGGGTGGTGGCCACTGGCACTGGTTCTGGAGGCGGAAGTGACTTCAAGTAGAATAGATAGCTTCTATTCACTCCGGGAATAGGCGGTTGCTCATGGGGGATAAGCCTGTTCGTTGTTCATGAGTCTTTGATGCTGGGGCAAGCTCGTTCGTCCGTCGCAATACTCACTGGCAAAGGGGTCGTAGGACAAAATCCCGTTCCAGCATCAACTTGTGCGGGATGTTGAGACGCTCGTGGGAGAAGACTTCTTGATCATAGAGAAGAATGTCCAGATCGATGGACCGAGGGCCTTTATCAATAAGTTTCTTTCGCCCTAGAGCTAGCTCGATTGATTGCAGTGTGTCCAACAGTTCGAGAGGCCCTAAGCTGGTTTCCACCTGTCAAGACAGTCAATAAATGGCCTCGAAGTATGTTTGGATGAACTGACCTCACAAACACCATTCATGAAAGGGTCTTGATCAAGAACATACATCGGCGACGTCTCAAAAAGCGAGCTCGTTCTCTTGACCCTGATGTGGGCCCTTTCCATCTCCTTGCAAGCTTTTTCGATCATTTCAACACGCTCACCCACATTGCTCCCAAGGGCAATGTAGGCCCGGTGCAGAGGAGGACTATCTTGGTTCATCCCGGCATTAAATGCATTCCTATAGGCGGTAGAGAAACCCCGGTGTTGAGATACGTGCTTCAAAGACACATTCTTGACGTTCTCGGGTTTCAAGTTTGGCAACATTCGCTTAAGACAGCTAGGTGTCGGTGACCCTGGAAAATCAATATTAGCCACAAAAGCTACACCGGAAGGGCCAGAGGCCACAAGAGACTCCCAGCAAAACATTGAGTGATTGCAGACGCTTCATGGACTTATGGCTTTCAGATACATACTTGAACTGGAAGAATATCGGAATCTATGGTCTAGTAGGTTAGACTATATTGGTATAACATAAATAACATGATACTGAGAAACAGAGAACCTGCCTCTTCGTCTGACTGTGATGTGATCTTATACAGTCTGGCGCACAAACTTTCCCCCAGGATTCGTTCGATGTTTGTGGCAGACTGAACCTCAACAGGCGCACACCGGAAGACTGCCGCAGGCGAGAGCTACAAGCAGCGGACCTTAGTGAGACAGCATTGGAATGCCAGCTAACAGTCGAGCAATATTTCATGCTGTCTGTTCATAACAGCACGAAATGCACCTGCGTTACGATGCTTGAGTACTTGAAGAATCATACGTCACGACGACAGTCTCGAAGCTGCAGCTGCTCAGGATCAGGAAGTCACGTGCAAGCAAGCTGTCAAGTATCATGCCTGAGGCACTAATCAAACTCGCCTGCTGCCTGAGACATAAGGCAGGTAGATAACCCCTCCCATCTTAGTCAGCGGCAGCTTGGCGTCGGCATTGAAGCGCATATGCTCGGACGTGGAGAGCGTACACGTCGACAGGGGCCTGTCAGTTGAACCGAGGCTCGTGCTGGTTATGCTATGCTTCTCCTCTTCTCGGTTCCCGGGACTAGCCTTGTCTTCTCCAGATTTTCCTTATTATTAGAGTTGCACTGTTGTCCGTTGATACCCTCCACTTTCTCCAGATCATCTCTTCTCGTCTATCACCCTTGATCCATACCTTTGTATACCGTTCTTTCCTCTAGCATCCGAGCTCACCGGTCACCATCTACAACCATGGCTTCTCCTCGTAAGCTTCACTGCCCTGAGATCAGCCCACATCATGATCGAACCGATCGACAACGTCGCTATGACTTCAAAAGAATATGGGACTAACGTACTGTGTCTTGTATAGAGCAAATCCGTACTACCCTCACCGATCTGCTCAAGATCAACCACCCCGTCCTGCTGGCAGGTATGAACGTGGCCGCTGGCCCCAAGTTGGCCGCCGCTGTCACCAATGCTGGTGGCCTGGGCGTTATTGGTGGTGTCGGCTACACACCTGAAATGCTGCGTGAGCAGATTGCAGAGCTGAAGAGCTTCCTGCACGACAAGAGCGCACCTTTTGGTGTTGACCTCCTGATTCCTCAGGTTGGAGGAAACGCCCGCAAGACCAAGTGAGAACTCCTCCCTTTGCGCACTTACAGTTCATATTGGGAACTAGGATGCTGACAAGCTTTTACCTAGCTACGACTACACCAAGGGCAAGCTTAACGAGCTGGTTGATATCATCATTGCGGAAGGCGCCAAGCTCTTCGTTTCCGCTGTCGGTGTTCCTCCCAAGCACGTTGTGGAAAAACTTCACAAGGCTGGTATCCTTTATATGAACATGATTGGTCACCCCAAGCACGTTCAGAAGGCCCTCGACGCTGGTGCCGACATCATCTGCGCTCAGGGTGGTGAGGGTGGTGGTCACACTGGTGATGTGCCTACCACCATCCTCATCCCTACTGTTGCCAAGCTGTGCAAGGGCAAGAAGAGCCCTATGACTGGCCAGGACGTACAGGTCGTCGCTGCTGGTGGTCTGTTCAATGGCAACTCCCTCGCCGCTGCTCTGATGCTGGGTGCCTCCGCTGTCTGGATTGGTACCCGCTTTATCCTCGCTGATGAGGCTGGTGCTCCTAAAGCTCACCAGGAGGCTGTACGCACCGCCGGGTTCGAGGACAACGTTCGCACCATCATCTTCACTGTAAGTTTGCATACTGATTCAGGTCCGGATATCGTCGAGCTAATACATGCCAGGGTCGTCCCCTACGTGTCCGTAACAACGCATACATTCAGAACTGGGAGGAGAACCGCCGAGAGGAGATAAAGGAGCTCACATCCAAGGGAATCATCCCTGTCGAGCACGATTTTGAGAAACTCGGCGACGATGTTGATGACGAGACTCTGGACAACGCTCGCCCCTTCCTGATGGGTAAGGTTTCCGCTGTGGTTTCGGAGAAGAAGCCCGCCAAGGCTATCGTCGATGAGATCGTCTCGGACGCTGCTGCTCTCCTGAGGCAGGGTAACAAGATGCTTGCCAAGCTCTAAACCTTTTCCCCTTTTTCTCGTATATAGCTCACTATACCTCATGACTTTCTGTGTATGGGTGACGTCCAGCTCAGAGATTTGTGGGCGTGGTGATTGATTCTGCATTGACTACCCAAAATTGGAGCGATTATTCTCAAGCCTATCACCTGAAAGCGTATTGGGATCCTGACACTAAGTAGCGGCAATTCTCGAAGACAAGAGTTAAGGCAGAATCTAGCAGTAGCCTAGCGGGCAGATGGTATGAGGCAATATCTCTCGAAGATCCCACTCTGGAGTGCTCTGTAATCCGTACTCAGCACTAATACTCACTGTCACTATCCTCGCCTCCAGCAAAGGCGTACCTGTACGCATACCAAATCTAGAAAACCTATGGCTCCACCGTAAAGTTCCAAATGCTCAAACTGAAACTACAAGTCACTCATTCGCTGTATCATGACCGGACACATCGCTGGCTTGTGCTTGAGATTTGGGTCAATGGATCATTGATACTGGAATGCTGTATGTTCTTTCTCGCAGATCTGCGTTAGGACTATGTGTATCTATCTCCAAACCGCAGGTTTGGTCACTCGAGGGAAGGCAAATCCTCGAGACATAGAGTGGAAGCGAACTCTTGTTTCCCAAGCTGACTATAGCCAAACCCGCCGTAGTACCGGAGCTCTGTAGATAACATGGAACGCTATGGTTCCTCCAAGGAGCATACGGACTGTGTATACATGGTTGTCCATGGGGAATAATGGTGTCCGCCATCGAACTGCGGCGGCTGAGGACAAGGCCAGTGTAGTCTTGCGAGGGTTAGGCAGAGCATTGAGGCCGATATGGCAGACACGCTGAACCTTTTCTGGAACTTGGGGATAAGGCTATGTTGTGTGAGAGCTCCAAGGGGTGAAAGTTGTATGAAAAGAGTGAGACAGGAGGTCCTCGTGGTTCAGCCTGTAGAACAATCAATGTTGCGACATGTCTCGCTAATAGAAATCATTGATAGCCGAGAATTGACCGCAAGATGACAGCTATGATCAGTAACAAGCGATGATTTCGGGCCCTCATCGATTAGCACGATGAGTGCATTCTCGCCTCAATCTCAAGCCAGTCACAAGCGGAGGTATTCGACCTGAGATATCGATGGCATTCCTTTCATCAATATCCAATGAAGGCCATCGCAGAGATTAATCGAAGTTGCGCTAATGCATGTTTCTGCAGCAAGCAGATGTAGCTTAAACTTCGCCTGCATCAGATGATAGATCAGAGATACCCTAATAAGCATAAGAATGGAGGACGGCGATCACCGCTATCCTAGCAATAAAGGACGTAGGTTTCCGAGAACAATTAGCTTGCAGCAATCCTGGGGTAGGAATCTGGGGAACGAATGATGCAAGTGCCAAGCAGAGACGGATGAAGCCAGGGTATCGCAAGACCCTATCACTTTGCTGGAGCTTCAAATCTCGGAGAGCGATGACACGCATGTTAATGAAAATGGTGACCCCCTCTGCTACCATTCCTCATCAGATACGACGTCTCTGCAGATCGTATGTGTTGAGCAGCATAGATAACGCAGAGTATTGCCAAGCACAAGGTCCGAACGGTCGGCGCCAGCCGGGCTCTGGGTGATAGCAACGAGGAACTAGGTCAATCTTCCGGGAGAAGTTGCTGGGCGATAACAGGGATAGATAACGTTTTCCATATGGATTCAGGAGATGATAATAATAGATCAGGTACGATTTATCGACGATCGTTATCATCGCGAGTACTCGGTACTTCTCTATGACTCTCCCTACCTTAGTGCCTGGAAGTGTTTCCCTATCAGCGAAGAAGACCTTATCAGCATTTCTGTTGCCACTCGTGGTGCAGGTGGGGTTTAGATAATGATATTATCCAATGAAGCTGCTATGGACATTGACCCGCCTCAAGTCCATACGACGCTAAATTTGCTTAGCGATGGATGATAATGGAGCAAAAGGAAAACTGCGAGGTATGATTGGTGCAAAAGAGAGCTCGCGCCCTTCGTTTCTGGCACGAAAGCGGGGACCCGAAACTTTTCTCGAAACAAGAAAAAAATGCTTAGCCTGCCAATTTCCTGCCGGACACACGACTCGAACGCGGTTGTGGAGTCTGCCGGTCTGCCCAGCGGATGACATTCGGTCTTGTTACCAAATTGAACCGATCAATAAACCGTTATCATGAGTGCTTTTTGGTAAGGTTCTGTCATACGGTGGGCCCCGCGGCAATCGAGAGCTGCGTAGGCTCAGAGGCTGTACCCTATGTGGGAAAGACTTTTATCTGAGCACGCGGAACCATTCCTATATTAATCGGCTCTTGCCCCAGCCTCAGTCACAGAAAAAAAAAAAGAGAAAAAAGAAGAAAGATGTGGTCGTCTTCCTTCTCTCTGTTTCTCACCTCACCTGGTCGTTGAGCTTTTAGAACTCTTCTTCTACTCTTATCATTAACTTACTTCTCCTCCTTCAGTGGTGGGGATTTAGTTGTTCCAACCCCGTTGAAACACGGTGCAATCGCACCAAGTCCATCATAATGTTCGGTGGTGTCGAGCATGACCTCGAAAAAGCTCCCCAGGAGGAAAAGAGGCCATTCGACAGTAGCAGCGATGGGGCTGTGCCTGGGGAAACCTTTGTGTATGGCGATTCATTATACGCCAGGCTTCAGCGGTGGGCCGGCAAGCTCAACGTTGAGCTCCGAGGTATAGAACGTGTGCCGGCCGATGAACAGACGGACACGTCCTATCTCAACATTGGCAGCATGGTGTGTTCCTGATTGCAATTGTTCATGGCTTGCCAGCTCCAGGCTGGCGGCGCTGGACCAATGTCCAAACTGACTCAACATAGTGGCTGGCGGCCAACATGGTGGTCAGTTCCTTCGCCATTGGCGTCCTCGCCAAATCGATCTTCTATCTCGGCTTCGTCGATGCAATTCTTGTCTGCTTCTTCTTCAATCTCTTGGGTATCATGACCGTTTGCTTCTTCTCGTGCTTCGGTCCTGCCTTTGGGCTACGACAGATGGTGCTTTCGAGGTTCTGGTTCGGCTGGTGGCCCACCAAGTTCAGTATGTATTTTTGCATAATTTCACTTCTGGTAGATGCTAACATCTCGCTCCTTCAGTTGCTATTCTGAATATCCTCGCTTGTGTGGGCTGGTCCGCTGCTAACGCCATCGTCGGCGCTCAGCTTCTCAATGCAGTAAACGGCGACGTCCCCGGATTCGCTGGTATTCTTATCATTGCCATTTGCACGTTTCTCATCACATTCGCTGGGTACAAGGTTGTTCATGCATATGAATACTGGAGTTGGATTCCTACCTTCATCGTGTTCATGATTGTTCTCGGAATGTTCGCCCACTCGGGAGACTTCAGGAACATACCCATGGAAGTCGGAAAATCCGAAATGGGCGGTGTTTTCTCTTTTGGTGCGACTGTGTACGGTTTCGCTACCGGATGGACCAGCTATGCAGCCGACTATACTGTGTACCAGCCGGCTAATCGGAGTCGTCGCAAGATCTTTTTCTCCGCCTGGATTGGCCTCATCCTTCCCCTTCTGTTCTGTCAGATGCTGGGAATTGCGGTCATGTCCGCCACAAGCATCGACGATGGCAATAACAAGTATCTAGCGGGCTACCACACCTCCGGAAATGGAGGCTTATTGAATGCCGTGCTTGAGCCTCTCGGCGGATTCGGCAAATTCTGCCTCGTGATCCTTGCACTCTCCATCATTGCCAACAACTGTCCGAACATCTATTCGGTGGCCTTGACTCTTCAGGTGCTGAGCCGCTACTCTCAACGCGTACCCCGATTCATCTGGGTTTTCCTGGGCTCCTGTGCCTCCGTCGCTATTGCCATCCCAGGATATTCCCACTTCGAAACTGTGTTGGAAAATTTCATGAACTTCATTGCGTACTGGTTGGCCATTTACTCTGGCATTGCACTTACCGATCATTTCCTTTTCAAGCGCGGATTTGGTGGATACCGTCCTGAGATTTACGACAAGCGCGAGAAGCTTCCTCTTGGAATCGCTGCCTCCATTGCCTTTGCATTCGGTGTCGCTGGTATGATCACGGGTATGAGCCAATCATGGTGGGTCGGACCCATTGCTCTACATGCTGGTGCGGCTCCATACGGAGGCGATGTTGGTTTCGAGTTGGCATTCGCTTTCTCTGGTGTGATGTATGCCGTCTTGAGACCTATCGAAATAAAGATTTTCGGTCGATAATTCAAGTGATGTCTCAATGATAAGAGAGTGAGGTTGTTGGGTTTTGTCATTGGCCTTGTTTTGAACCGTGAATAGCAACAGATATACTGTGGTACAGGTTTTCATGTATATAGGTGCAACTAATTTCGACGCTGATGGTTTGCAGCGTTCAGATAAATGCAAGCTCGACAGAATGTCGTTGACTTCCAGAGTAGGTCCGTACGTGGGACAATGTGGTTCGTTGTTGGTGTTTCGCTGCAACTATCTGTAGTCTGTCACCATCAGGGGCCATGGGCACATCATGCAAATTCTCAGGCTCGTCTTTGCCTTGACATTCCTGGCATCAAGTGCTGGTGGTCCTTCGTTACTGTGCATAGTTTTTGCTTTCAAGGTTGGATCAACAAGCTTTTGCGTCGAGTGTAAAAGGCAATGCACCCTCACTGGTAGTGACTATAGAGGCCTCCCAGCGACGGAAGTGAAATATCATGGCCAACTTGAAGAGTCAATCCAGGTGTCCATGTCTTTACTGACAGCCATGCTGCATGTTAGCTAGTAGAACAAGCTATCTTTCGTGTCATCAAAAACAAGGATCGACAACAAGGTGGTATGGGCGAATATCTTCATAGAACTTTCAGCCTCGCCTCAATATCCACCAGGTAAGATACACTGATGATGCATGAAAGTCGAACGCACATTTGATGGTTGTGGTGGAACGAGTAACTATAAGCCACGTGACTCTCGTTCCTGGATACTAGCCACAGTTGACCCGCCACAGAATCTGCGCCACCCCGAACAAATCCACAACGGATTCGCCTTTCGAGGAAATCAAAGAAATTCAGCAACAGACATCAGGTCAGCACATATCACACAAGATGTCTAGACTAGGAAAGTGAGTATACCATTCCGAACACATTCTACTCCCGGCTCGATTCTGACTCTTATTTTTCAATTTTTAGCCGCGCCGCCGACTGGGCCGACGACGAGGAGTTCGATGACCCCTCCGCGCTCCCCGCGCAACAAGTCATAACGAACAAAGATGGCACAAAGACCGTTGTTTCGTACCGCTTCAACGACGAGGGCAAGAAAGTCAAGGTCACCCGCCGAATCAAGACGACCGTGGTGAGGGAACACGTCAACCCCCAAGTCGCAGAGCGGCGGTCGTGGGCCAAGTTCGGGCTCGAGAAGGGCCACGCGGCGGGTCCCTCGTTCGACACCACCTCCGTCGGCGAGAACATCATCTTCAGACCCAGTACAAACTGGCGGGCTCAGGCCGCGGAGGCGGAGAAGGCCGGCCCCGAGAAGGGCAGCATCAAGGACCAGCTCAAGGACAAGAAGGTCAAGTGTCGTATTTGCAGCGGAGAGCATTTCACTGCTCGTTGTCCGTTCAAGGATACCATGGCGCCTGTTGACGAGACTGCTGCAGCCGGTTCTGAGGCTGGCGCTGAGGAGGCGGCTGTTGGTGGCCTTGGTGCTGGAACCTCGAGCTACGTGCCTCCTCACCTGCGGAAAGGCGCTGCTGCTGGTGGCGAGAGAATGGCTGGCAAGTACGAGAAGGACGATCTGGCGACTCTGAGAGTTACAAATGTAGGCTTTGCTTCCATCCCTCTGTCTACGTCTTTGAGATAAATACTGACATTACGTTCTATAGGTGTCCGAGTTGGCAGAGGAAAACGAGCTTCGGGATTTGTTCGAGCGTTTCGGTCGCGTCACCAGAGTCTTCCTTGCCAGAGACAGGGAGACCCAGAGAGCCAAGGGCTTTGCTTTCATCAGCTTTGCAGATCGGACCGATGCTGCACGTGCTTGCGAAAAAATGGATGGCTGTACGTTCCCTTCCCGTCTCGCCTCCTCTTCTGTTCTATCTTGCGTAACACGGCCGCTAATGTCTTGCCTCCTCTGCAGTTGGTTACCGCCACTTGATTCTCCGCGTCGAGTTCGCAAAGAGGGCGACTTAAATACTTGCTTCCTGATTTCGTTTCACGACACCTGGGACCTTTCGTCAGGCAAAGTTCACTTCATGACTAGAGATCTTCCTCCTTCTTTTTCTTTGTACTGTATGACTCGGTCGATAATGATGATTATAAAAGACATGCGTCGTGTGGTTTGCTTGCTCGAGGCGCGCGGCCATTGGATACAAAGAAAAGCTATCGTTTCAGAGGGTTTATATTTCACCATTTTCATCTGGATGGAAACGTACAAAATTGAGAAAGTTATCATAGTGGCAAAGCATGACGTACAAGTCTTCTTTTTAGCATGACCAGGAGGTACTACGCAGTGTAGACAGCCTTGCTCTTCTGATCCCTTGCTCTGGAAGAGGGTGGGTATTTCGTTGCAGCTTTTGCAACATCAGAGCGGGTGTTTTCTTTCACTCGTACCTCTCCAGACGGAAAGTAACCTCGGAGAGAAGTGGAGGCCATTGTGAAGTTCACTCCTTGTATACTGAACTACAACTATGAATGGGGAAGGATAACTGGAGCAGACTGGAGTAAACTCCTCAAATGCTAAGTAAAGTTGGGCACTATGCTCCACACGTCTAGAATGACAGTTGCTGTGTTCCATCAAGCGAGGTACTGCCGCCACAAATGTCAGCAGCGGCTAGGCAGTGTATGTTTGAATCTAGGAAAGGAACAGCTCAAAGATTCCTCATTGTCCAGTAGATAACAAGGACCTACTGGTCTAGATAGGGCGGTGATTGGGGGGATCTTGTGAAGCCGAGCACCTCGCTCAGTGAGCAACGACCCGAAAGAGCAAGCAGTCTTGTCAGAAGCTTTGATAAGGGAAAACGAATAGATTTCGCCCATCAGAGAATGAAAGGGTCAACAGCGTTGCATCAAAGTCTCATCCGAGAGTGACACCAATCATTGTGGAGTGCAGGATGTATAGCTCAGATCAGCTTCTGTCTCTGGAACTAACGGTCAGGAGTATCATCCAATGAGTTTGGCTTTAACACCTGTTACATCGCAGACGAAGCTTGTCATCGCGGTTGCTAGGTAGTTGACAACGCTAACGTACCGTACCATGGACATAACCATGATGGTCTGAGACATAATACTGAGCAGATTTTCAAGCAGAGCGTTGCACAACATTAGCGCTTCTGGGACAGGCAGCCCTTGGCCAAGAGGGGACGTTCTGGAGTCTCGCGGGAGTCAGCATATCGGCCCCCTAGAAGGATCTTCAGCCCCAGACCATCCAATCGGTGTCAAAATGTCGACCCAAGTATCATGCCTTGCGTTTTGTCCTGGCCACACGCAAGCCAAAACGGCCGTATCGTATCCTGACTCAGTTAGCTTCAAGGGAAATCTCGAATCTCCTTGGTGAGAGCACTCGTAAGGATCCTTCTGCAAACCTAAATCTCTCGACTTCCGGTCTCCGAGAATACGTAAACCATCGGGTAGACCGGTCGACTATCCATACGAGGAGCTCATGAAGGCGTGCGTCATCTCGGCTTGCAGTGTTTTCTTTCCAAGTATCGAATGATCAGTGGTCGGTCTGTCGGTCAAAGTTACTTGCATCAGAGGGCTTCATACTCTGATAGCACCTGACTACTTCACGTTGCACAAGACGTATCGGGCTTAGACAATGCATAATTTTGGACCGTGTCCACCACGAGGGATCCCTGGTTCGCCACGCAGCACCCGCGAGCGAGAAAAGCGCAAGATACAGTCTAGCGGGCGAAGGGGACTGAGCGATACAGGAGAAACAGAACCTGGGGCTCTCTGTCAATAGTGAGTAGCTAGAAGGCTGACAAAAATTCTCGATTTATGTCAGTGGCATCCTACTAGGAAGTACCTGATGCAAGTAGAACAGCTCATACCTCGGCTGGTGGACTACCGCAAGTAAGTCCGTCAGTTAGTGCCATTTCAGGTTGCCAAACTGCACGGAAAGCGACAGATATCTGAAGACGCCCGACGTGACTTGCATGGATTTGTTCCAGAAGTCCAGGGCTACGCCACATCCGGCATCTGTCCCGGGAATCTATTCCTCCTTGGATCCGGGTTGTTCTGGGTTTGAGTGGAATGCCATGTTTAGTTAGTGTGTACACATTGCTCGGAGAAACTGTCATGGTATGGATTAGATTGGACGGATAGATTGTTGCTCGGTTTTGTTATAGCCCATGCTTCTCCAAACGTTGAGGGTGGCAATCCCGCGAGCAATTGCTTTCAATGGCAAGCGAGTCCGGAGCCCAAAATCGAAAGCATGCTCCGAACTATTTCCAGTTGTCTTTTGACTGTTACAGAGCAGTGACTCCTCCTTCTGAGAGAGGGCACGCTGCTGTAGTGGACTCTGCTAGCCATGTTGTCCTTCCCACTACACCCATGGCTGCCATTCAGAGATCAACCGTTATCACCGGCCGGTTGCAGCTTCGCTTCCGTCGCCCATTATTGTCGCACAGGGGAAATTACCAGGAGAAAGAGCCGTAGCCACCAGTACGGAAGAGGCTGTAGCTAGAGCGAGAAAAGATGAACGACGGAACGTTGAAAGGCTGATAGAGCTCTGAGTCAGTAGGGTCCGAGCACTCCGACCCTGTCCGGTACCTGAGGGGTAAATTAGCCATTTCCAAACGATCCAGAGTTTGAACACATTCCGACAAGGGCAAATGAACAAGACCGTGGTTCTAGACGTCAACGAAGAATTAATTGGGGCATTGCTCGAACCTTAATGAGAACTGGGCCTTTCGAGGGTCGAAAAGATGGTCTCAAGCCTCCTGGAAGAAGGCTTCTAGGCCATCAGGACCTCTAGAGCCAGAAGAGTGAAGTGGAGACTGAGTCGTAGTGGAAATTAAGTATGGTTAGTGGAGGATCTCATGGAGACGGAATCTTAAAATTCTCTCATCTCCATAGCTAGTAGCCTAGTACTAGTGTAGGCACTAGAGCAGGATGTGTCAATATCAAGCCTCCGGAATTCTGAAAGTCAAAAATGAGTTCTCGACTCTTGGCGCTTACGATGACTGGAGAAGAAAAGGATATTCATCAAAAGGTAGATAATCCAATAGATACTAAGGGCTGCCACAGGAAGAGAACGACCGTATGAAACCGCCCAGAACAATATTACCACTAGCGTAGATGGATGCAGGATTTCGAGATGGACTAGATGAGGTCATGATAATTGCTGGCAATGAAGACATTATCCGCTTGATGGAGTTTAGAGATGCTGATCAGTCATGGATGCTTGGGAGAGATGAGGTACTCCGACCTTAGATACCTAAAGTTGGACCTAGAA
The DNA here is from genome assembly GCA_011319215.2 of Scortechinia acanthostroma. Lineage (NCBI taxonomy): Eukaryota > Fungi > Ascomycota > Sordariomycetes > Coronophorales > Scortechiniaceae > Scortechinia > Scortechinia acanthostroma. The sequence continues at coordinate 17,164 of JAABUG020138282.1, forward strand.
GGTTGTACCGGATACCCATCTAGGCTAGTACCTTCACTAGGCTACTACTCTAAGGAGGCCTAAGGTAATAATCTTTGTTTACTTTCCACTAATGCACGTGCCATGGGCCCTAATCAGGAATAGTCCAAATAGTCAGTAGTACTAGTTCATGGTTTATGGACCATAACTTTGATTATTGAAAGGAAAAACTGAAAGCAAACTACTTTAGTTGACTAACTGGAAGTAGTTAGACATACAGTCAGTGACACTTAGTGTACTCCGTACCCACTCAGGC
>JAABUG020138393.1:0-17412 GCA_011319215.2 Scortechinia acanthostroma
AAAAAAAAAAAAAAAAAAAAAAAAAAAAAAAAAAAAAAAAAAAAAAAAAAAAAAAAAAAAAAAAAAAAAAAAACAAACAAAAAAAAAACAAACAAAAAAAAAAACTAAAAAAAAAGTATAAAACCCAAAATAAAAAAATATAAATCATAACCGATTCTCTAATAGCTAGATAAAACATAAATAGTAATTTTTAATTTTAACCTTTCTTTTAAATTAAAATATTATTTATATTTTACTTAAAAATATAATAATTATACCCTAAATAACCGCAAGGCCCCTTGGGCTTTACTTAACATAATCTGTTAATCTTCTCCCTACCTTACCTTACTTAAAAAAAAAAGGGGTTTCCCTTAGAGGGGATTGCTAAGACAAATATATAAATTTTAATCCGATTGCTAAGACAAATATATAAATTTTAATCCAGCAGTATTTTTATAAAGAGCAAATATTCTTTTAGGAACGCTATAGTATATTATAAAAAAAGTATAAAGTATAAAAAATAATATACCTCTAAAAAAAAGAAAAATTATATTTTCTTTTTGTATTTTTATTTCTCTTTTTTTTGGTTGTTTTTTGTATTTTTGTTTTTTAAATCTAAAAAAAAAGAAAACCTTCTATAAAAGATTAAAAAAAATTAGTTTAAAGTTTACTTTTTTTTACTAGATAATCTAGTTTATCTACCACCATTTCCTCTAGAGTTACCATAATAAAATTCCCAAATTTTCATCTCACGATATCTATTTGTTTGATTTGTTTTCCATTCGTGAATGAAAAGAAGTCTATATCTTGAATAAAAATTTAGTTTATCTCTGTATAGTCCATCAGCCCTTCTAGTTTGTTCAACACTATTTCTTAAAGACTGTCATTGAGTATCATTAGGTTCTAATGGGGGATGTAATATATATGCTTGAACACTATTAGATAAGTTTTGTTGAAACCGCAAAGAACCATTATGATAGAAAAGATATAAAGCTTCTCCACTTCAATGAGAACTTAGTCCATAGATATTCGGTTGTTCTATACAAATAGGAATTAGGTTAGACTCAACTCCAGTCCAAAGAGTAGAAAAATCATATAAATTCAAATCTAAATGTTGTGAAGCTAGCATATTATTAAATCAGACTCTTACTTGATTAATTTCGAAAGGAGTAGCTACACGACTATAATCCCTCGTATTATTTACTTGATAATAGCTACGCTGAATAGAATTTGTTGAAGAACTACTAGAAGCTACAGGACTATTTCTAACACTAGATATAGGAGGGTTAGTCGTAGTTAAAGCACTACTAGAAGCTACAGGACTATTTCTAACACTAGATATAGGGGGGTTAGTGATAGTTAAAGCACTACTAGAACCTACAGGACTATTTCTAATATTAGATATAGCATGGTTACTGGTAGTTAAAGCACTACTAGAAACAACAGGACTATTTCTAACACTAGATATAGGAGGGTTAGCGATAGTTAAAGCACTACTAGAAGATACAGAAGTTACTCCATTATTATTAGATGGAGTAGAGTTTAATAGACTATGGATATTAGACCTACGAAAGGTGTTGACTGAAGTACTAGTAGAAGCGATATTACTAATATTAGAAAAACCACTCTCATTATTAGCTGTAGAAATATTACTAATATTAGACGGACCTCCTCCATTATTAACACCAGAATAAAATCCAACTCCATAACAAACTCGAGTTGAACCAAAAGAAAACACAATACGTAGTAGCTTAGAAAAGTCTAATAATTTAGAAATACGTAACGAAATAGGATTTGATCTAAAAAAAATATAATCGAAAAACCCAAGTAATTTATCTAAATGAAACTTAGAATTTGCAAAAATAAAATCTCCTATACTTTTCATAAAAACCATATTAACTATAACGATTTCTTTTATATCAACCATATTATTTAAAATAATTTTTTTATCTAAATCTTCCAAAATAGGTAATAAATAAATAAAAAAAAATTTTTTTAATGCAGGTATGACATAAGGAATAAAATAAAAATAACTACCTAAAGCGGTAAGTAATAATCATAATAAATATAAGGGAGAAGTTTTATCTAAAATAAATTCAGTTTTAAAACTTCAATTAATTTTATATACTCTAGAACCTACCTGAGTTAATTTATCAATAACCCATGTTAATGCCATATAAAAATTAATAATACATTTTAAAAAATTTATAAATGAACTTGTTATATCTATATTAAATATACATATAACTACAACTCTAGTAATGTATAAACCTAAAATTGTACAACCAATAGTTATATATTTTTTTCTTACAAAAGTAAAAAATAATTTTAATTTTTTTATAAAAGAAGAAAATAATACTTTAAATGAGTTACGGTTTATAAATTTGTCCTCTTTTAATTTCTCATTATAATACTTATTTACCCATATACATAAATTTCTAAATAGTATAATTAAATTAAATAAAAAGAAAGAATCCCATACTCCAAATAAAGAATAAACTAATAGTAACAGAGAAAGTATTACACATAGTACTATTGGTTGAAGACATCTATAAATTAAAAAAGGCTCAAAAATTTTTTATTTAAAGATGAATCTTTATTTAAAGATAATTCTACTAAACTATTTTCTAATAAACTTACTAAAGGTACTATAATTAAAAAATGTGCAAAATATAAAACTGTACTTATTTGGCCTAACTCGATAAACGGAGTCTCAACATGTTTAGCTCCTATTTGCATTAATATTAAAAAATTAGCTACAAAAATAAAGAAAGCTATTTTACTAAAAGGTCTAAATTGTATACCTCTAGTTCTACTTAAGTCTGTAAAAGGCATTGCTAATAATATTAATATTGCACTAAACATAGCTATAACACCTAATAGTTTATTAGGTATAGATCTTAAGATAGCATAGAAGGGGAGAAGGTATCACTCTGGTACAATAGCAGGTGGTGTTTGCATTGGATTTGCCATTACATAATTTTCTGAATCACCTAAAGCATTAGGCATAAAGAAAACAAACATAGACAATACTATAATAAATAAGAATATAGTAATTAAATCTTTAAATATAAAGTATGGAGCAAAAGGTAATCTATCATAGTTACCTGAAACACCTAAAGGATTACTTGAACCTGCACTATCGTGTAATGCTATTAAATGCATTAACGCTAAAGCTGCTAATACAAAAGGTAACACAAAATGTAATGAGAAGAATCTATTTAAAGTGGCATTATTCACAGAGAATCCTCCTCAAATAACAAATAATTATTGATAAATAGTTTAAAATTTACCATCAAAACTTTAGGTTTTGTTTAGACTAATTCTTCAATTTTTTACATATTATAATAAATATTTTTACAAAAATTGTGAGGTATTCGTGTTAAGCTTATTGTGGTACTACTCACTTATTAGTCGTTGAACGTTTTTGACATCTAAATGTACCGTGTCAAACTTCGCTGCAAATAATTTAAATTAACGGAGGAAATATTAATTAAATGTCCTTGCAATTATCCTCATTTGCCTCTAAAACATTAATGTTTTAAGGAGCCTATTTTTTTTTCTTTTTAAAAAAAAAAAAAGCCAGAAATTATCCTATAAGTACTTTAGGTACAGGCTAAAAAAAGGAGAGAGTAGATATAATAATTAAATTCTTATTAATTATTCAGGAAAATTAAGATTAGCGTAACGAGAACTATTACGCAGATTAGTTAACCATTTTAAATATTGAATATTTTTTAAACCAATTAAAGGATGTAAACCAGAAAACGAGAAAAAATTAATCACGGTTTGTATGTCAGCTTTAGAACTTACACCAAATTGATTATATAAGCCTTTTTCAGTCTCTATTTTCCGACTTGTATTAAACACCAATTTAAAGGCTTCAAATAACATAAGGTGTACTCTTTGTTTTAATTGAAAGCATCCATCATTATTTTTTTTTACAAAAAAGGAACCTTCAGCCATTGTAAATCCAACTATTCAGTTTTTAAAGAACGATAAATTTGCATAATCTAAGGCTGTTTTAGGTAATTCAAATAATGTAGGTATTTCTTCTTTAACCGGTAACTTATCATAAACTTTTTTATCCTCTTTTAAGATAAAGATAGCTAAGTCAAATTGAGCTCTTCGAGTATCAGTTAAAAAGAATATACCATGGTATAAAAATAATGGAAAAAGAACTTCTTGTAAATCAGTCTTATTAATTATTAATTTACAACTTGGACTTTTATGATCACGATTTACTGTAATTTTTCCTATTTTTAATACAGATTTAATATACTCTAATGTAGAAATATCATCTAAATGTATTGAAATTACAAGTTTAATAGTTATAAAACCTTTTCCCGTTTTAGTTATTTGAATATAACCATCACCATCTATTAAACCAGCTAAAAAAGCTAGAAAAGATGAAGGAATAGAAAGATATTCTTTTTTATCTAATCTTATTTTTTTATTCCCCTTTTTTAACGCATGTACACTAACAGTACCTATAGTAGGCAACACAGAATTAGTTATATAGACTATGTTTGAATAATATTCTGTTATGTTTTCTGACTCAACTATGTCTTGGCCAACTCAAGGTATGGCACTCATTAAGTTAGTAATACAAAAATTTAGGACCTAAATAGTATTAAATAAAGTAAATGCAGCAGAATTCTATATAGAAGATTGAGAAGAATAGGCTTTGATTCTTTTTACAGTTTGAGCAACTATTAAACCCTGTTTATTTTTTACAGGTCTACCATCGTTTAAGCGTTGTGTTATAATATTATTACTTACCTGTAAAGCTTTAGCGCAAGAAACACCATTAATATAATAATTAATAGAACCGTCTAAAAAAATAGCTTTAATAATATAAGTAGATCTTATATATTTTTTCTCATTAATTATCATAGCTCTACCTTCAGAATCTATGCTTATTAAAGGTTTTGATTTAATTAAAAGATCTAATTCTGATTTAGTAGCATTATCAAGAGTTAAAGGCTTAGAATTTGTTGACAATCTATTATTATTCATTGTATCTCCTAATTTAATTATTAATTCTTTACCTTTATCTGTAAGATGTTTACCTTCTAATACTAAAAAAGCTATTTTTCTAAAATCAAGGTAATCAAAATATTTTTTAGTATAAAATGTTATGCAATCAAAATAAGGTATTAATATATTACATATGTAGTCTATTTGATATATTTCTAAGATAGAGATAGGCTTATGACCCTGTTTTATTTTTTTATCACTAATATTAATTAGTTTAGTAGTACTACCTAAAATATAAGAGGACTCGTCTAATTGATTTAGAAGAAACTCTCGTATCTTTTCTAAAACTACTCTATTAGCTGTTGTAGTAACAAGTGCTACACGAGCAGTCATATCATGTTTATTTAAATAAAAGGATCCATCACCCTCTAGAAAACCTACCAAATAATTACCTGTAATAGTGATACAATGTCCCACAGGTAAATCAAAATTTACCCTTTTATCATTCATACCATCCTTTAATTTAAGAATGCTTGAATATAAATCTTGTTTATTTAATCCACTAGTTTTTCGGTTTTTAAACATAAAGAATGCTTTTTTGAAATCCAAAAAATCTAAATATTTTGTGGTGTTTAATGGGAATTGTTCAAACAAAGGTATTAATATAGTTTCAATAGCACTTAATTGAGATATAGTAAATACTAAAGTATCTCTTTCAGTGTTTAGTCTTCCACAACCTAAAGTGGATTTTATTAATTCTAAAGCTTTTCTATCGTCTCCCTCTTATCACCTGCAATAAATTTAATATTATGATAGCAATAAAACAATAAAGTATTAGTTAATATCAGAAGGGTCTTTTCTTCCTCTGTTCATTCCAGATTTTATAACCAATAATTTTTCTAATCCTTCTGAAGTTAAATGTTTTTTATCTTTAATCAAGTTTGCACATTTAACAAAATCATCAAATTCAAATCTCTTAACACCATGTAAAGGATATTTTTGGAAAAAAGGAATAATTATATTAATTATATTTTCAAATCTTGTAACAGTTAATACTTTACAATACATGTTACTTTTTAATGTACCACAATTTAAAAATAAAATTATTAAATTCAAAAGTTCTTTATCTCTTTCATGTTGAGTGATTTGAAAATTTAATTTAACTGCTTTACCTGAGACAGTCTGAGTAGTTTTTTGAACATGCACCATAAAACATCCTTCTCCTTCTGTGAAACCAACAACTCAATTAGGATTTATGTCTTTAGGGCTATCATAAATAGGATTAAATACAGGGACGATATTAGGGAAACATTCAGCTAGTGTTTCTGTTAAACCATTACGCATAGAAGCCTTAATTGACAGAACTTTATAAAAACCTTCCTCAGTAAGATGCTCTTTCTTATGCATAATAAGGGCAACCTGTTTAAAAAGTTCATAGTCTATACGCTTTTTTGTCAATAAAGGATATTTATCAAAAAAAGGTATTATAATATTTACTATTTCTGATAAAGAATTTACCTTAAATAAACAGCTATTAGTATTATTATAAATATTTCCTACTCCACCCAAACATTCTCTTATTTTTTCTAAAAGTTCTCGTTCTTTACTATGTAAATGGATTTGTAGATGTATACTAATACTTCAACCTAACTTCATATTTTTATTTCTAGTTAATTGAATAGAAAAACATCCTTCAGCATCTGTAAAACCAGTTACATAATAAGGACTCAATAGAACTCTGCCACTTTTATCCTTAATATTCGCTTCATGGGAAGATATTCTAGTGTGAAGGTCTCTTGCCCATAGGTAAGTAATACAAGAATACATTATAAGATATGTATTACTTCTTAACTAGAAGTATTACCATAAGTATTAACAGCAGAATATTTGATTATTGAAAACAAAAAAAAAAAGATATGTAAACTAATTCTAAACACAAACTCAAAACCTATTACTTCTCCTTGTTTATTTTTACGTGCTCTACATAAAAAATTAGATTCTGCTTCACAAATACCTACAAACCATTCAATAAATTTAATATTTATTGTAGGCAAAACTTCATGGGTACCCTTAATTTTTTTCTGATCTTCGCTACTATTTTTAGAGTTAGAAAAAGTAGTTATACGAAGGACAGGTGAAACTGTAAAAGGTACAGTTAAAGAAGTAATACAATTAACTTTTTGGGAGAATAACCCCTGTCCCTTGAGCACCAAAAATTAATATATGGCGCGGTTTAAGATTTTTACTTACACTTTTTTGTAAGTAAAAAAAAATAAAAGGGAAACTAAAAAAGTATCTTAAAGGCCTCATTAAATTTATTTAACAATTTAAATAGTGTAATACCCTCTCCTATAAAATATAAATAAAAGAGAGAGAGCTAGCCTAAGCCTAGGCCTGGCTCTTAATCTGTAATATACTTAAAAACGCAAGTTTTTATGATGATCTTCCTCGATTCATTCCTGATTTGATTTTACTAATTTGTTCTAATCCTTCGGTAGTAAGATGACCACCGTTTTCTATTATGTCTTATTTTTTTTTGTTATTTTATATAAAATAACAAAAAAAAAATAGGCAAGAAATCAATCCAAGAAATCTTGCAACTTAATACCTACAACGGGGTGTTTATGAAAAAACGGTATGATTTTCTCACGAATATCGGAAAATTTAGAACATCTATAATCCCCTAACTCTACATGACTAAAAGGATAATATTTTCCACATCCAAAATAATTTTCAAAACTTTTGATTAACTGTTCATCCCTAGAATGTTGAGTTAATTGAAAAACTAACATTACTTGGACTCCCAATTTATGGCTTGAAGATTTAGCTATAGCGATCTTGAAAGAACCATCACCAGATGTAAAGCCTGCCATTCATTCAGGATGTGGAATTTCGGTCTCTACCGCTAGAGGCCTTGGTACAGGGATACACATAGGGAAGGCTTCTTTCAATACTGAAGTTAAACCTTTATTAAGGGTAGCCCGAATGTTTACAATAGCTTGAAGGCCAGCATCCGTCACATGTTCTTCTTTATGCATCATCATAACAACATTTTTGAAAAGAATATAATCCCCGTGCTTTTTAGATATTAAAGGGTATTTATCGAAATGAGGAATTAATACCTTCATAATCTGTTCTAAAGAACGAACAACCCAAACACAAGAATCTTTTTCTGTATACCTTACCTTTCCAATTCCCCCAAAATAAGTTTGAATAAGCTTTAAAAGATCTTCATCTTTTTTATGCAATTTAATCTGGAAAATAGTTTCAATTGATCAACCTGCACGAACTCTAGCCATTTTTCTAACACCGACCATAAAGGATCCCTCTGCGTCCACAAAGCCCGTGATAAAGCAAGGATTCAATATAGGTTTAGATATAGCAGTAGTATAAAATCTTTTAAATATTTTTAACTTATAATCCTTTATTTTGGTAAAGTTAGAGTTCGTGCTAAATTGTCAAGTAGTTAAGGAAAGGGTTATAATTAAAAAAATCAGGACACCATAAGAATAAACCATAAAAAGTCTAAGCAAGTAAATACATAATCCATTACACCATCTAAATCTAAACGGTCTAAATATACTGCCGGTCTCCCGACGGATCGGACTATATCTTTATCCTCTCAAATATAAAACCGTTTGCTTTATTGAGAGAATATATCACGTGTAGCCTCTGAAGACCCAAATACATACGCATTTGGTTTCCTGCTGATTGTCCTAAACTATGCTTTATTATAAAACAATTATTAATTATTAGGGATTTCCAGCATATAGTGATATTTTTCAACAGCTATTACTTAACTGTTGCACCCCATAGTGACATTTGCCCGTAGGGCAGTACATACAAACTTACTTATTATAAGAAAGAAGTTTTTAATCTTGTTATCAAATATCAGGCTAAATAGAAGATTCAAATTTATATCTTCCTCTATAAAGCTTGTCTGTATCTATTTTTTTAGATATCGCGGAAGAAATATTAATATTACCCAGAGCTAAAGCTGCTTGAGTATAAGAAGAGAAAGGAGAACCTTCCACTAATTTACCATTATCATAAACATTTACACCAAATCCTGAATTACCTTTTTTAGATACTTTAACAATATCGGATAAAGCTTTATAAGATAACCCTGAAGATAAATCAAATATAGGAGGATTGTTTAATATTTCATTAATTTTGTTTAAGTTTGGAGCTTCCGCTACCAGAACGTTAGTTGTATATCTTTTATTAATATACTTAATTATTTCAATGAAACATTTTTTACCTTCAGGGTTTGTTGTATGTCCTAAAGTTTTAAGTTTTACTGCTAATTCTCATAACTGGAAATCTACACCTTTTCTAGATATAAATGTTAATGATTTAAAAAAAGGTAAAATATAATTATAAAGTTGAAGAATATTAGTAACACTTAAAATACATGTATTAAGATTATCTTTAAAGACTCCAGGAGTAGGCTTAGTGTTCAATTTATCAACTTTAGGTCCTATTTCTGGGCAATATGGTAACTTAATTAAAAATTCAGCAATTTCATAAAAAAAGTGTATATTTTTAGAGTGCTGTTTAATCGCAAAAGTAGGAACCATATTAGATATACAGAATGTACCATCCCCTTCTACAAATCCTAAAAGTCTAGAAGGAGTTAATGATCTCTTAGGAAGATCATTAATATTAAATTGAAATCTTTGACTATTCATACCCGATTTTATTTTTAATATTTTGTTTAATTCCTCTTTATTTAATTTTCTTTTTTCCATGTAAGATGTTTTTCTTATTTCAGCTGCTGCTTTAAAATCTTGGAAATCTAAAAATTTAGAAATTGTAAAATAATAATTTGAAAAGATAGGAATAAGTATTTCCAGTATATCTTTAAACTTGGCTATTGTATAATAAGATTCATGAAGGTTTTTTGAATCTATAATAACACCTACCTCTCGATTTACCAATCCACTTAATAAATTTTTTATATATACTAAAGTTTGTCTATCATCTCAATGTAATTTTATTTTGAATGATAAAGCCCCTGTATTAGATATAAAAAACATTGATTCTGCTTCTTAAAATCCACAGAATCACTCTAATTTAAATTCTCTTTCCTTTAATCAAGTTTCTTCCGGCTGGTTAATAGCAGTGTTTTGTTTTTGTCACACTTTATTAACAGATACAGACATGAGCTCAATGCCTTCATGATAACAGTCAGGTAAAACACACAATCTTACTTATTATCAAATAATAAGCTAGAATAACTTTGAATTCGTATATTCTATTAGTTAAATACTTTTTATCTAACTAAAAGTTCCGACTGTGCATTAAGCAGCATTTCAGCCACCCATTAGTGACCCAGTCTGTCGCGACCATTTATATGGCCGACGATCTTAAAGCTTGTGAAACTTCTTTGATCGTTTTCACTAACATCGCCAAATAATCTTAAAGACTATTCTATATCCCCGTCGGGATATACCACTTTAATCTTTCTTTTTCTATAAAGATTGTAGAAAGATTGTTACTCGCGGGACTATGATTTAATATAAAAATGAAGTATAATAAATTATTGATAATAAGATAACTATTTAGTTGACAAATCTTTTACTATTCATTGTCTTTTTACTATTCATTGTCTTTTTACTAATCCTTTTTCTGTTTTTAGTGCTCTTCTAATAGTTTTTTCATCACAGTTTATAGAATTAGCTGCATCTAAAATAGTAGAATATTCACCGTAAACAGTTCCATTAAGATTATATAAAACTACAGGTCTTGTATGTGTAATACACTTTTTCTTAGTCTCATCAGACATAGGAGATCTATTTAAAGCTTTCTCTCTTATTTTCTCTATTGTTTCAGGAGAAAGCTTTTTACCTCTGTTTAAACTACCTACCATTTCCCGTCTTGCGTCAGTATAAATATCTTTCATTTTTTGACGGTCAACTTCAGTATGTTTATAACCAAAACTAGAACCTGCCTCAGTTAAAATATTATAATTAGGTAATAACAATTTTAGATATTTATCTTCTAAATCCAACAATTCCTTATTATTTTCTTTAGTAACTATATTAGGATATAATTCTAATATAATAAAAGCAAAATTATTTAATTCATATTTTTTTACTGCTAATTTAACTATTTTACTCAAGGCCATCAGATTTATCATACAAACAAATAATTAATTCTTTACCTCCTATATAGTATCTGTTATTGTCTCCCCCTATTCATACCATCTTTAATTTTATAAATAAGATCTATTCCTCCCTCTGTAAGATGAACTTTATTATTCATTAGTTCAATTACTTGAACTCAGTCAGAAAAATCTTGATATTTGGATCCTAAAATAGGATACTCCTTAAAGAATGGTATAATTATAGAATTAAGGTCTGAAAATTTCGACACTTCAAATATATAAGTATCTTGGTTTTTAAAAACATTTCCTGAATTAAAATAATCAATTAAACTTCTTACTAAAAGCTCATCCCTATAATGTTGAGTTAATTGAAATTTTAATTGAACACTAACCCCTTGTTTAGAATTAGAAGATTTAGCCGTTTTTATATAAAAACAACCTTCTCCTGTTGCAAACCCAGCTAATCACTGAGGATTAGGAATCTTAGAGTCTATTTCCATAGATTTTTCTGAGACTATAGCATTAGGAAAAGCTATTTTTAAAGTATCTGAAAGCCCTTTATTAATTGATGCTTTTACTCCCACAAATATTTCTAAACCTTCTTTAGTTAAATGTTCTTTATTTAACAAAATGTAATATGCTTTTTTAAAAAGTGTATAGTCTGCGTATTTTTTAGTTATCAAAGGATATTTATCAAAATGGTTTATAATTTTAGCTAAATCTTTAATAGATTCAATTCTAAAATGTAACATAGAACCATGTTGAGATATATTCCCTGCATTAAAATAAAGTTTAATTTGTTCTAATAAAACTCTATCTTTATTGTGTAAACCGATTTGAAAAGTAAGTTTTACTCCTCAACCTGTTTTAGATCTGCTGTCTTTAGTTATTGAGAGAGTAAAGCAACCCTCAGCATCAGTAAACCCAGTAATGAACCAAGGATTTAATAACATTGTTTTTGGTAGGATTGTTTGACTAGTATAGAACCTTTTATTTATTTGGTTAGAAGGGATTCTGACTTGATAATTTCTTTCGAAACCCATTAGAGTACACCTTAAATACTTTTCCGTTGTTTTTTTTGATCAATTCGAGATAAGAGGTTTAAAAAAGTATCAACTACCGTCTACTCGTTGCTCTTTTACAAACTCGTTTACCTTGTCTGACTTAGATCCGCGATATCCTATTTCTCTTTCGATCATCTTCTGGCTTGTTACCATACCTGAATAATTACTTCAGCCACTTATATTTTTTCAAATAAAGCTTGGTACCAGAAGCTTTAAGGAGTCCCCGGAGTTTGATAGTTTTAGGCACAATAGTGAGATCCCGCCCCACAAAGCACCTCTGAAATAAATTAGATGGTTGCTGAATCTAGCATAAAATCTATTAGTTGCCGCAGAACCTATATAATAATCTTTAGTTATTTTATTAACTATCATGTATATTCCACTTAAACCTTTAGTCTCATTTAATATTTGTTTTCTAATATTTTCTGAATCTAGGTTTTCGAAAATATACACAGGGTTTAGTCCTAATTCTTTAATTATTGAATTTAACCTTTCAGAACAAGAAAATCCAATACTATTATTTGAAGAAGGAATTGTACTATATCTTCTTTTATTTAAATAGTACGTTGACTTATTATTTAATTTATTATACTTTGTATTTTTCATGTTATTTCCTACTGGGTATATTAATACCTTATTTTTTCTAACTATATTTTGTATAGTATAATATACAATAATTAAAAGAATTGCAAAGGAAATACTTATATTAAACCATTTTGGGCTATATTCATAACCCAGGAAAGCTGTCTAAGTTCCGGCTAACTATAACCTAAATTTGTCTGTATAGCGCCCCTGTACTTCATCAATATATTAGTCCCCGATATCTAGTAAATATCTTTATAATATATATCATCTAAAGCCTTGTGTAATCTTTTAGATTAGGAACTTCCGACTGTACATTAAGCAGCATTTTAGCCACCCACCAGTGAACCAGTCTGTAGCGATCATATAATTAACCGACGGTCTCTAATCAGACAACGAATGTTTGACCGTTTTCACTAGCATTGCCAGGTAATATACCCAACACCCCTTTCAGGGTGTTCTACTCTAGTTAATAATTAATACAAAACTTATTAATTATAACAGTATATTTCTAATTATATATTTCATATACTCTAAGTTCGAGTAGGACTTTGATTTTTGGAGTCAAGTTAAATATACCCAATAAATTTATATTTCATTTCGTCTACTATGTACGGTTTAACTATTGAAACTAAATCAGCCATAGATTGTTTTCAAATACTTATTTTCCATTGATCAATATGGCCTGCTTTTATAACACTAGTTTTAAGTCCATATTTTTCATTAAGTATTTTACTTAAGAAAAGACAATCTTTATGTGAAAAACTGTTAGTTGCAAGAATTATCCCTTGATTTTTTTGTCTAGACCCATCTTGCATTATTCAGTGAGCTAAACCTATAGGTGTTATAAATTCCCCTATTCAGTCTGGTATTTTTTTTGTCATAATACCATTGACTTCATGATAAAAGGAATTGTATATCCATAATAGACTAGTAAAACTATGGGTAGTTAATCTATAGTTATAACGAGTTAATGTGGGATCTAATCGTTTGTCAACTTTTGCTTCAGATTTAACGATTAATTTAGGAGTTACTGTAGAACAGTAACCTAAACTATTTAAAATAATGTTAAGATGATGTATATAAGCAGAATTTTTTACACCTTGCTCAATACAAAATCTAACACTATCCATTTGTTTACCTTTTATCTTATTACCCCATCAATCTCCTAACATCCCGCATATTATTATTGATAATGCATCAATATTATGAGGACCTATCCTTTGGATAGCTCTAGTTCTACCTTTATTAAAAGGTAAAACAAAAGACTTGTTATCATTTACATATTTAACTTGAGAATCCATTAATCAATTTGGCCACATAACTTTTACAATAGCCATCATTAATATAAAGATTACAGTACCAATAGTTCAAACTAAAGTTCTTGGTGCTCTATAAGATCCATAGTATAAACCTCTTCCTATGTGTAAATAAACTAAGAAGAAAAAAGCAGAGGCCGTATTAGCGTGTAAATAACGTATGAATCATCCATTGTTTACATCCCTCATAATATGTTCAACAGAATTAAAGGCCTCAGCTACACTAGGATTATAATGCATTGCCAAAGTAACTCCTGTAACAATTTGTATAATTAAACAAAAAGCCAATAAAGAACCAAAATTTCATAAATAACTTAAATTTGATGGTTGAGGTGAGTCTATTACATAGGAATTAACCATCTTTAAAAGAGGATGACTTTTTAATATTCTCATATAGATATAAATAATATTAATTATTCTTTTTTTCTAGAAGTCCGATTAATCTTGTATATACTTATTAGTATATAAAATAAAATTTGAAAAAAAAAGTTCTAGTTGGCTATACTTAACCTATAGTACTTATAAGAAATAAAATATAGCAGATCACGCTATATAGCAGATCACGCTATATAGCAGATCACGCTATATTTTATTTCTGCACCTATTTTTTATTAAAAAAGTATCCTAAAAATAGGAAATACAAAAATAATATGATAAAAATAGGTGATAAGGGTATAATATATCAAATAGCTCTTTGAGCTTCTATTATCACAGTTAAATTTAAGCTACCTGATAATAAAACAACCAATAAAATAACAGAGCTTAAAATTAATTCATAACTAATTAATTGAAAAATAAATATTAGAATTAAAAAAATAGAAATATTTAAATTTTTACATTTTATTTATTTCTAATTTATTTATCTCTGGTTTATTTATTTCCCATATCTCTGGTTTATTTATTTCCCATATCTCTGGTTTATTTATTTCCCATTTATTTAATTTTAGGAAAAAAGGTATAATACATCAAATAGCTCTTTAAGCTTATATTATCTCAGTTAAATTTAAGCTACTTTATAATAAAACAACCAATAAAACTGGAAAGCTTAAAAGTAATTAATAAATTAATTGAGCAAAACTTTTACTAAATGTTAATAAAAAGAATATATTATTTATATAATATATATACTATACATAGAATATATATTATATATAATATATATAGAATATATACTATATATAAATATATACTATATATAAATATATACTATATATAAATATATACTATATATAAATATATACTATTTATAGAGTAAAACTATACATAAAATATATTGGTTGAAAACAAGCTTCAATTATATTATTCTTTTGGTTCTACATAAGGAGGCTCAGTAGCAATTATATTTGCTATAGATTCAGGGCGTCATCTGAAATAATCGTAGTTATCTCTAGTATACGCAAAATACATAGCATATATATCATATATATGATAATAGCGGCTAAAAATATAGTGTACACCAGGATCTCTAAGATCCAACCTACGAAAATAATCAGGTAAATCATGCAACATAGCCCTATGAAGTCTTGCTACTCTGGATTGAATATCAAACCATAAAGCATTAGATATATGAGCGGGACGGTTGTTTAAATCGCGATTATGAACAATACCCCTACTGTTCACTAAATATCATATTTGATCTGCTTCAATAGAAGCAGTTCTCATATGTCTAACTATCTCCCTTAAGAAGATAGAATTATTTGGATTAGTAGTATGTAACCTGAAATCGCTTTCCCATCGTTCCATACCAGTAAAAGGATCTATTTCAAGAGTACTGAATGTATCATTCGGTCCCGCCGCATCATTTATACCTCTATCATTAACAGGATCGTCTCAACTAGGTCTAACCACTATACTATGAAGAAGACGACCTAAACCATTTCTATGTATAGTATTTAAATACTCGTTAAATTCTAAGAATTTTTTACCCATTGTATTTTTAAAGCTAGTAAGTCCTTTATTAAGTACATCGTTAAAGCTAGTTATCCCTTTACCTAATACATCATTAAAACTAGTAATCCCTTTATCTAATACATCATTAAAACTAGTAATCCCTTTATCTAATATATCATTAAAGCTAGTAGACCCTTTATCCAAAATATTTTTAGATGAAGTAACCGCTTTATCAAAAATATTTTTAGATGAAGTAACCGCTTTATCAAAAATATTTTTAGATGAAGTAACCGCTTTATCCAAAATATTTTTAGATGAAGTAACCGCTTTATCCAAAATATTTTTAGATGAAATAACCGCTTTATCAAAAAGATTTTTAGATAAACTAACCCCTTGATCAACGGAAAGAATACTATATAAACCTCTAAAAATACTAGGTAAATTATATAACAATTTAATAAAGTCTTTATTAGTAGTTATACCTAAAAGCATAAATTTAAATAAATCAGAAATAAATAAATTAGAAATAAATAAATCAGGAATAAATAAATCAGGAATAAATAAATTAGAAATAAATAAATCAGGAATAAATAAATTAGAAAAACTATTAGGCGATGAGAAAGTAAAAGTAGAGATAGGGAAAGGTAAATTCTGGCAGACAGACTCATATGCACGTAATGTTTGCTCAATTATAGGGAAATTTTCCATATATTTAGATAAATCAATTAACTGTGCAGTACCTAAATAAGGCTCTCCAAATGAAGGATATAATGAGCTATTCACCATCAATAATGAAATATCTGAAAATATAGCAGAAATAAGTAAATATAACGGAGAATCAAATATTTGATTTAAATCTTTACTTAATAATAAGAATCTATCACTTAACTCATAAAATAATGAATTTGGATTAGAAAAGAATGGAGTTATTTCAGATATTCTTTGACCTATATCAGTTAATGCTATTGCTAACTCAGGAGACACTATAAGGATACTTACTCCATAAATTGTAATAACAAGAACGTTTGTACTAATACCAGCCTTTAAAATAGATATTTCTTTTTTTTCAAAAGGATTTTGTAGTTTAAATAAATTTGTCATAGATTTTATAATTGATACTAATTATCCTAACCTTACTAATTATGTGTTAAACTAGACAAAACCAACAAAACCAACAAAACCAACAAAACCAACAAAACTATTAATAAAAAAATAAGATATAGGGATAAATTAGTACAAAAACCATAAGTTAGTGAAAAACTAGGTTAAAAGTGACTATGCCAGCTGATGTAGTTCAACTGAAAAAAAAAAATATTAAGAGCAAATATTAAAAACAAATGCAGATAAATCACTTATTATTATATAAAAGTTTTGTTTTTTGTTTATTTCTGTTTCCAGTTTCTCTTACAAGGTATAATCCTTTTATTTATAAAAATATATTTAATAAATATATTATATTTATTAAATATATTTTATATTATTTTTATAT
>JAABUG020138504.1:0-17406 GCA_011319215.2 Scortechinia acanthostroma
AGAACTGGGAAAAACTTTCCAGTTATCGTAGCTTTTCTCACTAAAAATTTTACTTCAAATTCATCTAATTCATTGCCCCCTTGAGGGAGATAACCCGAAAGTGGACCATGCCGCTAAGAAACTGGAGCTTGGTTGTCAATCAGTTTATTAACATCTTCGGAGAACGATGCAAAATATAAAACCCTTTGCACAGTTATTTAGATGCGCCACTTACACACTTAATTAGTGAGTGTCTCCTGATGCCAAATATTCATATCTTGTTAAGCTTTTCGATAGATCTCGACTATCAGCTTAAATAGTAATTGTTGCCGTTCTTCAATTGAATTACGATCAAGCAATCCATCAGCATTTGGTTTGTAGCTTTTAAATTGATCTTTGATGTGATGCTTACAACTATTTAATGATGCTTTATTTATTGAACCTGTGAGAATTCTGTTCCAGATAAACCCGCTATTAGAATATGATTCAAATTTTTTATCGTAGCAACTGTTGCTTGTTCTTATATTTTCATTACCCTTAAGAAGTATAACCGCACCTAACCTATTTCTTTCATCGGTGAATAATTTTTCATCAAACAAATCGCTTTTGTCTTTAAATTGATTCATTATTTTTTCATTGTGCGCGAAAATATGTTCAATGTGAAACCCATTAATAGGCTTAGAGCCACTGTGCGTAATAAAGTACAAACTCTCTTGCTTGGCAAAGGACTGTTCGTTGAGTATTTCAGCTAGGTAATTATCGACTCTTGCAAATAGGTATTTTGAAAAGCGGCCACTTACGCGAGCTCTTTCAAAGTATTTATATTGGAATACATCATTAAATGAAGTCAATGAAATGTCATTCAAATTAAAATATTGAACTGTAACCTTATCAAACTCAACTTCTATTTGATCGAGTGGCTTATTTCTAATTACGCGATTGAGATCATATACTATTCTTTGCATTTCGTTATTGTCATAGATGCCAACTAAATTAGATATCGTATAGAATTGATCAAATTTCCGTGCTACCAGCGATATTTTTTCTTCTCTTTCCGGGTCGTTTAAAGTAAGTGCCGAAAGAATCAATAACGATTGTTGCCCTTGTTCGTTAGCGTAATTAGAAGCGATGCTTATCTCTGTTCCTTCGCTTGCATGCCTAGAGATTTCCAAATAAGCCTTGTAAAAATACCTAAATTCATTTTTGATAAACCCTTCAATTTGTACCGGATTGCCTCTATCCAAGTCTTTTATTATACGGTCGTTTGATAAGAGGTTTCGATGGTATTTGCCGGCAAAGGTTTGATACTGATTCTGATTATCTGAATACTTTGCCCTGAAGTAGGTTCTGAAAAATTCGTCCACATTTTTATAATCCTTGTCAATATCAAAAAATGTCGTTAAGGCTTCATTCCAAATTGCATTACATTCCTCTTTGACCTTATTATCCAATACGCCCAATAGCATACCTTTTAGAACCTCATGAGGCTCAAGTTCTTTGCCGCGATCGTTGGCGGTCTCAAATATCATTGCCACATCTTCTTTATGCTTTATAACCTGCTCTATTATTAAAACTTTCTCCGTGAGATTATAAACATAATAATTGTATCGTTCTGAGTTAAATGCATTATCCTTGTCAAAAAAGTACTTGTCAAAATACTTTGAAATAATATCATAATTCTGTACGAGATTGTGTTGGGTGATATTTGTAACATCTTCTGAAACTATCTTAGATGATTCAAATATTTTTCTGATAATATCATTTCGGTCGGTGTTTGATATTTTGAAATGCTTAGTCCCCGTTTTGTCCTCTTCATATATCTTATCTCCAAGTATTTTTTTAACATTCATGCTGTTAACATCTTCGGATATGCCCAAATGAAATAGCTTAATAAAAAGCAATAATATTGTCGTTAATCTTTGCTGTCCATCGACTATGAAAATATCTCCACCCTGCTCATGTAGCATTATCGTATTTAAAAAATATGGTTTAAAATTCTCACTCACATCCTTATAGATGCTGGTTAGATCGGTTCGTGTATTTTTTCTTTGTTGTCTCAAATTGTTATCAAACCGCAGTTCAATGTCAATAAGTAGTTGGGTTACTATTTTATACTCACGGTCATCAGACCATCTGTAATCTCTCTGATAAACATCAAGGCTGTATGGTTTATTTTTGCCAAAAATGTAGTCTAAATCGCGTTCTTCTACTTCAATTAATTTTGCCATTGCTTTAATTAAAATCTGTACCCGTTATTTTAATATTTATTTAGCTCCCTTTTTTGAATGGAGACCATTTCCAAGATGAATCTAATTGATATCTCGATCCCTAAAATAACCCAAAACGGTCTTGCTCGTTTTTCTGAGGCCGTCTTAGTCGCTTATCAACCAAGGCGAGATATTTCATGCCTGATTGATCAAACGTGTCTTCTGCATTTTCAATCTTTAGCGCTGAATAGATGGCATTGGCAAATCCAGGAAGCCCGCCAATTATAGCATTAGAAGTATCTGCGGTCGACATGCCAAACGTAGCCCCTGCTATACCACATATAGTACCGAAGAAAATCTGACCAAGTTTATCTTCATTCATTTTAGCTGACAATTCATCTTTTCTTATTTGCAATTCTCTGATGGTCTCGTCGAAAAGCAGAGATCCTTCTTCTATAGAAGGATTAAGAACGATCAACTCAATTTTGTTCTTGAAGCTTTTAAGTAAATCTAAGTGCTTATCCTTAAAATGTCGTAGTTTATGGAGATCTATTTCCTCTGGAAATGGAATTAATCTATTTAGAATAATTTCTCTTCTGGTATTGATCGTTCTTTGATCTTTAAAATTCTGCTTTGACCTATGAGCTAGGCTAAATCTGTTTTTAATCTCGTCCGTAACAGGTTGATAGTTCATTTTTTTTCCTAGGATTGAGGCTAAGAAGGTCATAAGTTCATCCGCTGTTTTCCTCTCAACTATATACCAATCCCTGTCCTTCCTAATAGCGAGCCCCATTTGCTCCAACTGATAGAAAATTTCAGAGTCAAACTTATCGGCGTGAATTGCTGGTCCACTGAAAGCAGCCTTGCTTCGACCCATTATTGTTAATTCACCCTTTTGAAAAAGTCTTCTCCTTTTTTTTAGTTTAAAATCATCATTGCCTAAGTATTCAATAAATGGACGTGATACTCGCCACGGTTTTTCCAGAGTTGTAATAGGATTTATCGGTTCGATAAGTTCGGCGCGGACCATTTCTCTCATGAAGGGATCATAGTTATCGGGTTCATAAAAATACTTTTGTGGTACAATAGATCCCACTCTATCATAATACAAAAGAGTTCTTGCGGTCCACGCATTATTAGGCATATTAATATATGGATAGTAGAGTAAGTGTTCCATAATTTCAAGTTTAACAGCTAATGTATTTCTCCACAAGATTTATATTAGTCATTTCCTAATATACGAACATCGTAATATGTGTGCGGAAGGGTTTTTAAAAAGAAACATTTGATCAGAAAAATATGTACTACGGTATCGAGAGTTGACCTCATATTTGTCGATTTCGATTTAAATCATCTTATCAATCTTCGTATTAAAGATCGGCAAAGGCCCCTCTCTATTCCACGGTTTCTCTAAAAGTTTTCCGTTTTCGAATCGCCCGGTGGTTGAAGGATCTGTTAGGTAATATCCTATCCTCGGTATACCTCTTGATGCTTCGACTCGCGGTAAATCCTGAACTAGTGTACACAAAAATCCTATTATCTCTTCATTTATTTTTGCTCTTACACTGTACGGCATATGAAGCCATCCTTTTCTGGTAAAACAGATCCAACCTTTATTAGCTAAGCAAATATTACTTATCAATGGGTCTGAATTCCAAGCCGAATCAATTGTGCTATACATTTCCAGGAGGGATTCCGCAGTATATTCAGGACCTTGATTAAAGGAAAATAAATTATATCTATGCTTAATATAAGCATGATTTAGTGGGTTGTCATATTCATCGTGATAGCCATGAGTCATTGTTAAATTATCTTCAATATAGTTGAACTTATCAAAAGCATCCTTTAAGTTACTTCTATCAAGCTTGCTTTTAACTTCAATGCATGCCAAGACTGATTCAATTGGGAATACGCCGAAATCTTTCTTATCCAAGAAGAATAGCGGTGGATGAATCATCCTACTATAGATGCACAAATCCATTTCTTTTGATAAAATCCCTTTATAGTCTACAATCTTTCCATAGCTGACAGAGTACCGCTCATTGAGCATGGGCTCGATCAATTTTTGCAAAACCATTTCCCGTAATTTACCAGTCAATGAAGGGTGTTCTAGATCGCCTGCATCCTTGGCATCAGTTATCGCTTTGTTGATACGACTACTGATATCTTTTCTAAAAAGATCATTCATGACTTTCAGTTAACAGATTAAAGTGATTATTATAAGATTAGTTTTTTTGATAGCTATTGTATAGTAGTAAACGGATTCTGGGAAAAAAGCATTGAGCTCGTGGTCTTTGTCTTTAATGAAGGCTGAAAATCAAGATTAAAGGGGCACAAGCTATAATTTAGTCATTTTTCGCATTTCGCGAAATGCGAAATCAGTCTCGCATTTGCTATTTTTAGTAGAAACTCGCCCCGAATTTCAGTGGCAATTTAGTGGCAATCCAGTGGCAAATTCCCCCTAAAACACCTCTTTAGTGGCACTTTCCCCCAGAAAGCCAAGGAAACACCCCTTCTCCAAGCTCCTGCACATCAAATAATTAGGAAACCACCGGCAACCAAAAGCACAAACTTCTCCATCCAGCGGGATCACGAGACGAAAGTCAAACAAAAGCAGAACCACTCAGATAGATCATCTGAGTGGTTTTTTGCTTTTAGGCCACTCAAAGAAGCACTTACAAACTCACCTTATAGGATACCTATTCGGATACCCATCCATCTTCTATACATTGGGTACCCGATCACTGTAACTATCTGTTATACATATAGTTGTAGAAGATCAAATTCAATCAAATACAGTCAAAACGAACGGGTTTCGGATACCCTTTTAACCGTTCACAGATGAATTTAGATCAAACGTTCTCAATCTTGTTCCGGCTCCGAAGAGAGAAGAAAACAAGCGATGGTTTAGTACCTATTTGGATTCGTATCACCGTTGATGGCCAGCGCGCAGAGGTCGCAGCCAAGAAAAAAATTTTAGAAGAGCACTGGGATGTTCTCACATCGCGGGCAAATTCACTCTGCCCAAATGCAAAAATTCTCAACGACTACCTCACCAATGTAGAGGCTGAGATTACCAGGCGGTATAATATACTGCTCACGACAAAAGACATTGTCACCGCTGAAGATGTAAAGCACAGCCTTCGGGGAACAAAGAAAGCCACCCCGCCGCCAGTTGTCAAAAAATCATTCTTTGAAAACTTCAAAGACTTTACAGCGTTCCATGAGGCGCGGGTAAAAATCAAAGAATTATCCGTAGGCAGGTTTAAACGCTTCGGTGTTCTGCAGGGCAAATGCGAATCGTTCCTTGCTCAGCTCTATGAGCGTCAGGATATTTTACTGGAAAACGTACAGCTTGGATTTATCGCGCAGTTCCAACATTATATGCGCACGGTTCAAGGCATCGGGCATAATACATCCATGAAGTATGCCAAGGACCTGAAGCAGGTAATGGAGTTCGCGGTAACTATGGGACACATCGGGTCTAATCCGTTCGAAAGCTTTAAGTGTACTAACAAGCCCGTCAAAAGAGTATTCCTTACTGAGGACGAGCTCACCCGGATAATCAATTTGCAATTTTCCATTCCCAGGCTGCAGGAGGTTCGTGATGTATTCGTGTTCTGCTGCTTTACCGGCTATGCGTTTAAGGATGTGCATTCCCTTGCGCCTGCTAATGTTACTATTGGCATCGATCGTAATAAATGGATTATCCATGATCGCCATAAAACCGATAATGCCGAAAATGTCCCGTTGCTGCCCATGGCGTTACAGATCGTTGAGCAATACAGCAGCTACCCATATTGTGTCGCGAACGATAAACTTTTGCCCGTCAACACCAATCAGCGTTACAATGGTTATTTAAAAGAACTCGCAGATCTCGCCGGCATTACCAAAAATCTAACCACACACGTTGCCCGCCATACGTTTGCAACGACGGTATGTCTGACTAACGGTGTGCCTATCGAAACCGTGCAAAAGCTACTGGCTCACTCCAGCATCCGCACCACGCAGATATATGCGCAAATCGTACCCATCAAGATCAGCACTGACATGCGAGAGCTTACAGAAAAGCTTACTCTCACTGCGCCCCAATTCGTTACCCCTCAACTTAAACAGGCTAATGCATGAACTACGAGACGTACAAGGATATCGAAGTAAAAAACGACTTCTCCGTTTTTGAGTTCACCAGCACCGGTCCCAAAGGTGCTATTCGCAAGCATGTATCGTTTACTCAAATGGAGGATCCTACTGTTGTCAGTCTTGCCTTCGGTGATATCGTTGGCGAGGGCTTACCCGCCAGCGATAAGGTGGTTAGCGATAATGGAGATCGAAATAAAGTGCTGGCAACCGTGGCCGAAATCGTATCCATGTATACGAAGGCATTTCCGGGGCGTTGGGTCGTTTTTCGAGGCAGTACCGAGGCGCGAACCAGGTTGTATAGGATAGCCATTGATCTAAACTTTCAAGATCTTTCCAGTCGTTTTGATGTTTTCGGACTGTACCCCACCGGCGAAGCGGAGCCATTTACCAAGAATCGCCGGTACTTTGCTTTTTTAATTAGAAGGAAAAAACTGTAACTTTATGATCATGAAAAAAGAAGTTCCAAAACTAAAGGTGCGTATCAGCAAGAAATTAAACGACGTTGATCCGTCTAAGATAGCGCCCGATAAGCACAAGGAAATGAATGAGTTTTTGAAGAAGGTTAAATTGCCTGAGTAATAGGATAACTACCAAACACAAAAAGACCTGGGTATAATCCCAGGTCTTTTTTGTTTACGCCCTCCGTCAAACATTCTCCCGAACCGCCTTCACAATAAGCCTACCAACCTCACACTCCACCGTAACATCCTGCCCTATATCAAACCCCGCAGCACGCAGCCACTTGCCACTAATTCGGATATGAGGCACTTTAACACCCCTTGGGCAATACATAGGTGCAATCTTCAGCTTGCGCACTGCACCTTTACTTGTCGCTTTCTCGTTCATCATGTATCACGCCGTTTATCGTTTACGCCGCTCCGCCAATACATCCAGGTAAATCTGAAACGCCACGCGGATATAGTCGTCGCCATCCTCCTTCAAGTCCTGCATATATTTCTCCACCAGGTCCAAATACCAGCCCAACAGCCCATCCGTCAGTTCCCTAAATCCGACCGCTTTCAACACGGCATCACTGAAATCCGTATAAAACCGCGACTCATCAAACCCGGCTTTAGCCAGGTCATTGAACAATTTCTGAGCCTTCAGTCCCTCTCGGATCAAATACAACGGCAGTTCTATATCCGCTGGTAGCCTCACCACGCCTAATTTCAAATCTTCTGCTTTCATGTTCTTCTGATTTTAATGGTTATAATTTCCAACACCGTGAACTACCCGATCATGACTAAAACCTACACGTTGTTAAGTATTTTAGACAAAATTGGTCATGTCTATTTTAGTATCTTAGCTACATGACCCAGCAGCTCAAACAGCCTAATGTGCACACCATCATACTGTTTTCGATATTCTAAGTTATATAATGTACGTTGTCTATATTACCCCACCGTTGACTACGATAGATGCCCCGTTGAGTACTTTAGCGAAGTATAGCATATCAAACTAAAAGTACTGATATTCAGCGCATGACTGCCCCAAAATCGTATATTTACATTATGACATCGCATACAGATAAAACCGTTCACCAGGGCAGAAACGTTAAGCGATTCCGCGAGATGATGGGCCTCAAACAAGAAGCGTTAGCCGAGAAACTCGGAGGCGACTGGACACAAAGAAAACTTTCGTATATCGAAACACGCGAAGTATTAGAAAGGGACCTTATTGATCAACTCGCCGACGCTTTAAAAGTGCCAGCGGAAGCCATTCTAAATTTCGATGAAGAGAAAGCCGTGTACAATATTCAAAACAACTACGATAATTCGAGCGCTCCCGGTTCATTCAGTTACCAACCAACATTCAACCCGCTTGATAAATACGATCAACTCGTAGAAGAAAATAAGAAACTATACGAGCAGCTCCTGAAAGCCGAGCGCGAAAAGATCGCCTTACTCGAAAGACTCCTGAACCAAAAAGACAAGTAAGATTTGGTCAAGTCAGCCACCGGCCCACCCAGACACTTGAACAACTTCAACAGTCTAAAAAACTCCCGTTGCCCCTTCGGGGCAACGTACCAAATCCGAGAAGATCCCATCCATTAAATTTTCTATGTGTTAAATATATATCGCCTCCCACTATCGGCATATATATATATTAACAAATCCACATTTCATCCACAAAATGACTAAATGACTCATTGACTCAAAAGGTCACTTTATATCTCAAATTTCATTTACTATTTTGAGCCCCCGTTAGCTACAACCACAATCGACTATCAAAATATAGTTACCAGCAACCATGAACAAAAATCTCGATCACCTCACAAATGACCAAATCCGTTCCCTTATCGAGCGATACTACACCAAAGAGACCGTTTCCGCATTACTAAAAGAATACAACATAAACGTTCACGCAAGCGAGCTCATTAAACTGTTCCCGCCACAAATAACGGAAACATTATGCCCCTACTGTGCCATCCAAATGCATCAGAAATATCAGTCAAAAATACATAGATACTCAAGATTGGAAAACCCACAATGTCCCAGATGTGACCACTGGGAAAGACCACATTGTGATTGCATAAACTGCAGCACAACAGCACGCCGTTACTGGGAAGCCCAACAAACCCGCCGCAGAATCGAAGACACAGACAAACAAGACTATCTCTTTTCCCTCCTCTCCGCCAGGCATGACAATCTCACACCAGTCGACCTCGATTCTATTTCTTTCACACACAAAATCTACCTCGGCGCACTCCTGAGAGCCGGCATTTCCGAAGACTACAACTACATCCAACCCATCAGAACCTTCACAACCCCGCTTGGCCCTACAGCGGATCTCCAACACGAAATCGCTAGCGAACTACACCAACACCACATCATCAGCATTCACCCGGACAGCGACTACTCCGCTTTCACCGAAGACGACACAACCGAAAATGGTTTCAGATTCAACACCCTTCAGGTAAAATGGTCACTGAATGTAACTCACAACGGCCTCACCAAGGTCCCGCTGATCAACTCCATTATCAATCCCACAACAGAACCAGACAGTGAGGAAGCCTACCTGCTCTGGAGAAAAATAGCACTTCACGAATCAATCGAATACCTGCTCCATAATATCCGGAACGTGATGGAGATCGAGTACACCATCGGCGACAAGACCATCGCCGTAATAGAGGAACTGCTGAATGATTTCTCCGTATCCCAGATCTATAACTTCATTTACACCTCAACAAGCGGCGCGCTTCGGTTCCAGAAAGAGCAAGGCGTGCCCACACGTCACGCCGCAAACACGATCATTGGCAGAGTCCAACGATCTGCCGAAAGAGCCAAAGTAGAAGGATGGAACATTAAAAAGTACGGCAGACCAAAAGAATGCCCCGAATCAGCCCTGAGCCAATTCTTCTTCGAGCGTATCCTGAAGATCGGCTACAATGGATTCAATGAAATACCCAATATCATTACATGAGCCTTTGAATGAATTACGATCCCGAGGGCCACACGCTGCCGCATCTACAAACCAGCCGAATCAGTTTTTTTTACCCCTCCATAAATATCCAACCGCGGATCTCGTTCTGCCATTTATGGCCGCGGAAATTCTTGTAACCGAGATCTGCTCGGCCTCGGCGGCAAGGGTGATGCTGGGATACGTTGCCAAAAGCTCTCCCTCTAAAGAATATTTCTCAACAGGTTTACCCGGGCGGCTGCCATTGTTACCACGGCCAAAATATTCATCGACGTCGATCCGTCGTTTACTGTCGCCATAAAGCCAGATGAAGTTGCCCGACGTTTTAAGTTTTCCCCTTGCGACCGCTGAAATCGTTGAGCTGGAAACCCCGGTTTCTTTTCCGGCCTGTCGGGCACTTTCGAATACACGAACCCTTCGTCCCCGCAGATCGTATTGCGTAACGACTTTCGGGCCGTTTACCGCTTGGTCTTTCGCCAGCCGGCCGTAATATCGATCGCCTTTTACACGCCAGACGCAACCGCCTGCCGCCCGGGAAGTAACACGCAGTGAAAGGGAAATGCCTGATGCAGTAATACCCGTTTCACGTACCGCCTGAGCAATACTTTTATAGTGCGATATCTTTTTGCCGGCCAATGAATATTGAACGATTTCCGTACCAGGTGCAACCGTATTTTGCCCCTGACTTCGCGGGAATTTTTGAGCCTCTTGCTGTGTCGCCTTTTTCCAGACAAATCCGCCCGCCGTGCGGTTAATCCCCTGAACGTTCTTTTGAATGTTAGCCTGTGTCAACCCCGTACTTTCAGCGGCAGCTTTAATAGTCGGGAAGCTTTGTACCTTCCTGCCGGTCAGTGTCCATTGGGTTACTGGAAGCCCCACCCTGTAGTTCTTGTACTGGCCTCGATATTCATCCCCCTGAAATCTCCACACAAAACCGTGCGAAAGCTTTGCTTTTCGGTGAGCACACGCCAACAGTGTCGCGGCGCTGAACCCGGTTACCATGGCGGCATGATTTACACTTGTGTATTCGTTTATTTTCTTACCGCCTGGCTCGTACTGCACAATTGGTCTGGGCCTGTTTTTGATTTCATGTCTGTATTCGCCTGTATATGGGGCACCTTCGTATCTCCAAACGTATCCCCCGGCAACGCGACATTTTAAAAGTGCGCATCTGCTGATCGTGTTGGCATCGATACCTGTATGTTCGGCAGCGTCCTTTACACTTTTAAACATTTTTAGCTTCTTACCTTCAATGGCATATTGGGTTACCTGTTTTTCCCAGGCAAAGTCAGCGAATTCCCCCCGATACACATCTCCCTTATAGCGATATACGAAGCCGTCGAGCTGTTTGAATTTTCTTGTAGCGACATTTCGAATACTCCCACGATGCGAACCGTTGGCAACCGCCGCTTCGATAACACTTCTGTATTCTGCAATCTTTTTTCCGGCCAGTGAGTATTTAACAATCGGACGCGGCGCATTCGAGTCTGAGCGAACGGTTGATGAATCCTTTCTCACCAGACGCGAGGTGCGGGGCCGGCGGTTCAGCTTTAATCCCTGAGCGTAGATGGACGTGCCGTCCATCGCCACAAGGTTGTCAAACCGGTTATTGCAATTATCTCCATCCTTGTGCACAATACGAAGGCCCTCCGCGATAGGGCCTACAAATGCTTCATACACAAGCCGGCATACCTGGAATGAATAATTTTCATAGCCATAGCGCAGCTTAACGACCAGTTGATCCGTATAATCCTTCGCATAAGCATTATAGTATCGCGTCACGACCTGTTTCCGGATCATTTCCCGGGTGTAGTAGGCCTGCCCGGTGGTCGAAAAAACGGGCCTTGGAATGGCCCAGATACGCCCATAATTAGAGATCGAATAATAGCCATCGAATTGTGGAATATCAACCCATTCTTCACCCTCCATATATTCAAGCCTACGGTTCATGAACGGATATCGGCTGTAGTCTTTCGGCTTTACTGGGCGGCGGTTGTGCTTTCCTTCTTTCAACATGCAGAGTAGCTTACATTACGTAGATGCAAAATAGTACACGGTTAGAATGTCATGCAATGGGGGTTGCCGTCAGGAAAGTGCATTAATCCAATTTCTAAATCCAGATTGAACTCGTATCAATCAACGAAATGGTGGCCTCGCGTTAATGAGCTTTGTTTCGACAACAACAGATGAAGCCACTTTCGTTATTTCACGGCGCCCATACCTGTGCAATCCGAATCTCACCGTTCTATCGATTTGAAAACATAATTTTCCCATATATACATTTGCGGTGTACAAATTGTGTTCGCTGGATAATACCCATCTTTATCCAGTTCCGGCAAATCAACAATCATCAGTTTACTATCAACCTGAAATGTCAAACCACACTGACCAAAAGGCATTTTTACTGAACCACTTCCTCTCAGTGCATGTTTATGAAACTGGATTCTAAAATCACGAACTTGAAATCCTGACCAATATCTATTGGCGTTTACACTCCCCAAGGACGTAGCGTTTTATAACCTACATCAAAAAGTAATCGACTTCGACGAACAAGATTTGTACCGGCTCCTATGGCTTTAGCGCCATATTTAGCACTAGCATAAGACAAATACATTCAACTCTTCAGCAAAAAATGAACCGCTAGCAGAAGAAAATAAAAAGCTATACGAAGAGAGTAAGAAACTATACGAGGAACTACTAAGGGTAGAGTGTGAGAAAATTGCCTTACTCGAAAGGCTATTGAACCAAAAATAACAGGTACAATTTGGTCAAGTCCTGCCCCGTTGTCCTGACGGGCAACGGGAATACAAAAACATTAAACAACCTTTTAATCCTCCCGATTACTCGTTTCTGCCGTTTCGACAGATGACCTGGTCACTCAACTGGTCATCTGTACATTCCGTATCTTTGGGGCAGCAATACTATCAAGTATCGACTTTGCATTTGGGCATCCCACACATTCTGTTCCGGGCCTCCTCTTTACTAATGTTTCTTTATATCGCATCAGTGTCAGGCAAATGCCCGCAAATTAATACTGATTTTCTGGAAGGTTGCCAATCATTTGGCAACCCGTCTCGACTATTTTCAAAGTGGCTACTGTAGTATCTAAAAAATATACCAGCCAACAATTGCCCATGCGAAAGCTATCACCAATACACCACACCAAATTTCAGTATGCGATAACTTCCGTCGGAAAAATGGAATAACAAGAAAGATAACTTCATGTAGCAGCGCGAAACCACAATAGATGATAATCTGCTCCAATAACGATTTATCCGGAGAAATATATCCTCCGAGAAAAGCAACAAGAACGGCAGCGTACTGAAGCAATAGGAAGAAAAGCAAATTTAAAAAAAAGGAATAATATGTATTTCATTTATTTTACAGCTACTTCTTTGTTATCCTTCCATACGCTTTGAAAGCTTTAAAAATGCATTCGCATCGTGTACGGGTGAACCCTTCGCAATACCGTACTAAAGCCGGTCGTCAGATACTATTTTTTAAACGTTCTATTTCATAAAAAGTCAACTCTTAAATTGAAGGATGTCAATCCCTCTTACTTCTGATGCATAGTGAGACTTAGCATCGAAATAATATGCGACAAACTCCAGAAATTCCTTATACTGAGGATTAGTCTGTGCAAACACGTCTGCGTCGGAAAGTGTTCGTCGGTTATGTAGTCATCTGGCCCTTTTACATAAAATCCCGGATTGTCGGAATCATTCAATAGCGCTTTTTCTAACGATGGTATGTAAATCTTGAAGAAATCGACAGGTTTCAATGTGTTTCCTGGAGTTAAAATCTATTAAAACAATTTGCAAATAAAACCTGCTTGCATCACAGTTCCAGGTGTAGTAAGCATGGAAGTCCTATTGTCTTACTTCGTTTGTTTTAATCAAGTTAGTTTTTCTTTGTTTTTCCAGAAAAAATAGAATGTTAATCCTAAGAATAAAATCCCATTGGCAACCAATAACAGGATATTAGACATTAGTTTATACTCATTGGATTCAAGTAGAACCATTCCCGTTTTTATAGCCCGATTCGAAACCTCAATTTTTCTAACAAATGGATCATTCGATTTATAGGTGGCTATAAGATCGTATTGTTGGTCCATTTCGCTAATGGCTTTCTTCGATCTAGAGCTGCTCTGTAAAATTTTCGAAGTTACAGAAAATGATAATAGGATGAATGTTAGTCCAAAGGCTAACATTAATACAGAAAATCGTTTCATTACATTTCTCTTTATCTCTTGACTCTAGTGCCGTCTCGTCTTTGTTTCCGATTATCCATACGCGACTTATTAGTGTCGACGTTTTTTGGATATCCAGAAATTTTAGATTTTTCTATTTTCGCAGTCAATCAACCTGTGTTGAATACTATCCGATGCTTCCTTAATTCGAAAATTCATTTGAAGTATTCTGTTGTTTTCTTGCTTCAACGCAACTGAATACAATAACAAGGAAATACATAACACGGATAAAAAAACGAGGGATAGTGTTCTATTTTTTATCATATCCGTTTTTGAAATCACAAACCCACCGCCATTATCTCATTAAATAGGCGCTTTAGCATCTTTTGTTCATCTGCTTTAAATTTTGAATAATCAAAATTTTTATACTTTTCCAGCAAGACATTCATTTCATTTTTAACGTCAACGTGCCCTAAATATCCGTCTTTTCTTAAAGAATAATCGCTAGCCAACGCACTGAAGGTAAATTTCTCATCCTCAGAAAACTCAAATTCATTCAGATAATAAAATTTCAATAACTCAGACTCGATATTTGCAAGGACGGCGCTAACAGGATGAAACCTTTTTCTGAAATAGTTAAGAAAAAAGTTTTTGGCTGCGTCTTTACTCGTATTATTCGAGCGAGTATTTAACAAACGGATGATCTCATTTATTGATTTATCCCTTGAAAGCGACAGATCAATAATTTCTTCACTAATGTCTCCGTTGCTAATCAACTCGTCTGCCCATTCAACAATGACGTCCTTCTCAATATATCCAAGGAGTAAAGCGATTTTTAATATATCATTCATACTCAAACACATAAATAACCACCTAAGTACACCTGGCCCTCCATGATAATTGCCCTTATTCATGGATTTATAGCAGTTGAAAGTTACTATGGGATAAAATCATGTGGGTTAATCCTCGAGTGTTTTTATTTAGTCAATATCTCGAATGTGATGAACATCTGGGATTAACTTATTCTTCAATCTTTTTAAAGATATATCCAGTGTCATCGTATATCAAAATCTCAGCTTTTCTTCCATATCCCTTAATCCAATATACATTTTGCATTATCAAGTAATATAGACTTGACAGGACAGCTTGCGGATCAAATAGATCATTATACATTAGCCAGTCCTAAAATTTTAACTCATCACCTTTGACTATAGTCCATTTATTCGTATATATTGGAGTTGAATTATTTTCAAAATCAGCGGCCGTAGCATATATATCCTTTCTGTAAGTCGAATCTTCGTGAATGACAAGAACCTCAATTTCTCCGGATGGATATGTAAAGGTGTATGTACCCCTAAACTTATCTATCCGAATATCTCTTGACTGCCAACAAGAGCATAGCATACAAACAAACAATACGCTTAGCCTAAATTGAATCTTGCCACTTTTTATCATTTGTTGTAGTTAACAATGTTCCGATCTCACGGAGAATACTCTTAGTCCATTTTCTTAAAAATATATCCTGCTTCCTCGTCAATAAAAATTTCCGACTTTTCGTGTCGTTTTATCCAGTATATATTTAACATGGTTACATATTCGGGTTTAGACAAAATGAAAAATGGATCAAACGCGTCGTTGTATGCCAACCATCCGTAAAAGTTCAATTCGTTATTGTGGACCAACTTCCACTTACCCAAATTTGTGTACTTGGGTGTCGATTTATTTTCGAAGTCCGTGACCTGTGTATAGATGTCTTTCGTGTAAGTGGAATCTTTTTTAATAAGGAGAACCTCAATTTCCCCAGAAGGATATGTAAAGGTGTATGTACCCACTAGTTCATCTAACTGTATTTCTTTCGATCCCCAACAGGAGACAAGTAAAAAAACAATTAATAGACATGGCATTAAAGATATTCTCCTTCGTTTCATTTGATAACTGTAATTTGCATAAGATAATTTACTGTGATTGTTCTGAATTGTCCGTTAGGACCGTATGGATTTTCAGATGTAAACGCCGCGGTCGGATCATCACCATAACCACCCGCCGTTCCCGATAAACGGGTACCCGATACTGCAGTCATACAATCTCTCATTGCAACTGTCATTTTGATCATTGTACGACCATCCGCCATTGGCACCACATCACTAATAGTAATTGTTCCCGAAAAGCTTCCATGAAATCCCCGCGCAGGATTTCTACCAGTAACATCCTTGGGGAAGTCGTTGAATGCGTAGATGAAAGGATTTTCTCCAGCAAGGCCTCGACGAAAGCGAGTTCCTCCGCAGTCACCATTAAGCACGTTACAAGAGGCTAGCTCTATTGCCTCCGAAATCTCGGGTGCTTGTAACATCTGTCGCCCCATAACACTTTTTTCATCAAAATTTCGCAAATCGCTTCCCGTCCCCTTTACCCATTGATAAAAAAGCTGATAAGCTGTTACATTTCGATCATCTGCGTCTTTTGCCCATCGTCCATTAACTCTTTTGTTTCCATCTTCCGCTATTGCGGTGATAGCAAGCCGCGCCGCTTTTTGGGCAGCACCCTCCTTTTTCTTCTTCGGATCATCATTAGTTTGTGTATAAATTGTAACAAGATCATCATCCGTAATCCCATTATCTTTTTTCCACTCTTCCGTCGAATACATTCCGTCAGGATCAATAAATCTAAGAGGGTTATCCCATGCGTAGTTGTATGCAGTCCAACGCCTAGAAACTTCTGTTAATGGATCGATAGTTCCCCAACGACATAGCGCCGGATCATACATTCTTGCACCATAATCAAGCCAATTCAAATTTAAATCCTCTTGCTTTTCTTTTCCATTGTATTGGTAAAGGTTACGAGCAGTGTTTTCTTTTTCATACGAGTTAAAAGCAAGCCCAAACGGATAATAATCCTCCGCCTGAACCACCGGCCCCTTCACATGCTCCACCCTTAAATCGTCAAAGAACACATCAACGGGGTTCGCCGCCTCGTTGCTTAAGTAAATATACACATATCCGGCTTCCTCAATAATCAAATCCTTAGCCAATTGCTCATGATTACTCAGACCGTCGCCCGTTTCGGCGGCGGCGGTAGTAATAGGTTGATAGCCGCCGTTTTTTAAATTGTAATCCCTGTCAAAGACCAGCCAATTCATGTACGCTTTCGGAGCTGGATTGTTCGGATCGTCGGCATGCGATAGCAGACCAAGGAAAGGGAATGCGGTTCCGCCGAGGCTACCAACCGCGCCGCCATCAACGAGAGGTCCCGTGGCCGATGAGCCACCGGCTATGGCACTCAGCGCATTCTGGACCTGGGTAGCCATGGAACCACTAGCCAAATCGATATACTTGGCGAAGACTTCCATCTTCACCGTATCGCCAGGCATCACGCTGAGGGATTTGGTGAGGCCGTATTTTTCATGGATAGTTCCATTGTCCCCACGGAGCAAGATAGAGAAATGTGTCGTGTCTGCTGCATGGCCGGGTAGCG
>JAABUG020138615.1:0-17369 GCA_011319215.2 Scortechinia acanthostroma
CCAGCAGGGCTAAAGAATATCAAACAATTCATCAACGCCAACAATGAAAACAACCGTTCTTCTACCGCTGCTCAAATGCACCTTCGGTAACACGTTGCGTCTCGTTCGCCTCAGTGGCATCGCAGGTGGGTTCGAGCGGGTAGCTGGTAGCGGGGAGAGACTTGAGGTATGCACGGTGCTGCTCGTGGGCCTATAGATCATTGTCAGCGAGTCCACACCCCAGTTCAAGTGGAAGAACTTACAAAAGGAAGGCCGCAGTAGCCGCAGGTAGCAATCTCGGGCTTGTCAGTGTTAATGAAGATACGGGGGTGACCCAATGGGCCGCCGCCTCCGTCACAGCTGACGATTCTCTTGTTGGTCCAGCGCACCGGCTGCCTGTGGATAAGTTCGATGGCGGCCATGGGTTGAGGCTAGAGGATCCATGTTAGATTACGTTCCATGCGTCCACTCTTCAGGATATCCCAGAACCGCTAAATCAGTCCTGGCAGAGTTCGCTACACACCTGGAGCTCCATAATGGTTTGCTCGAAACGAGGACCGGTCATAGCCTTTTCCCGAGGCTGCTGGCTAGCGGCCCATGTAGTGGCACGGTTGGGGGCCTGAAGCTGGCGGTTACGCTCGCCGGCCTCGAGATCCTCGCGCATAGGAGCATCCCATACACCCTGCGAGTCGGTAGGGGTAGCATTGGTGGCAGAGACATTGGGCTTGGGGGTTCGCGGGGTCGGGTCGTTGGGTTGCTCGCGGTTCTCCGTCAGGCGAGGCACGGTTGTCGAGTAGCTGGCCCGGGCGACGAAGCGGGGAGTCCATGCCGTGGAAAAGGCCGCGACGCGGCTTCGAGCACAGGACAGCATGCTGGGCAGTCGAGGTCCCTGGTGGCACAAAGGAAAGGTGTGTATTTGGGCGGCGGAGGGCGGAGGGAGGTTGTAGCCGGGATGAAGGGTGAGGTTTGCGGGAGCTCGCGCGGCCGCTTGTTTGACCAATCGGAGCCGCCCCTGCGGCTGTTACGGCCAAATTCTGCCGCTCGCAATGAAACAATTTCTTGCCTGTTTCGGTCACTGTTTTAACTTGGTCGTTGTTTCTGTTTGAGGTCTTACTCGTGAAGCCAAGGTTAGGAATTGAACCGGTACTGGCAGCTCAAGGGTTAGGCTTAGATTCACGATTCTTTGTTTACCTTGATTCTGTCCTCCTGTTTCATTTAGACAGCGTCATCATGCCTCCATCTACGTCCTCTGGCTCCAAGCCAGGAAAGGCCATGTCGTCACGTTTATTAACTATGAAGGTGTGTCAAAATAAACAATGTCCTCTAGGTTTCGTCTCTCGACTGGACTGACAAGTGGAGGACAGTTCATGCAACGAGCTGCTGCCACCGCTGCAAGCAAAGAAGTACCGCAGACTTCCTCCGCCGAAGAGTCCAGGACTTCAACGCCAAAGCGACCAAGACTTTCCAGTGAGGGCGTATCGCAGAGTCCCGGTGCAACACAATCGTCAGACCTAGAAGCTATCTCCGCTGCTCTCGCCGCCGAGGAAGAAAAGCGAAGGGAAGCCCTCGCCAGGCAAGCTGCAGAAGCTGGCGAAACCGAATGGGTGCTCGACTACTCTGAGGCGGAAGATACGGGCAATGAGTATGCAGCACCACCTCTTGTCATCGCCGCGGACTCTCTGGACGCGGACGACGACGATCTGGTCTACGGTGGTCGACAGGCATATGGGAATTTCAAGCGCAAAAAGAAAGTCGAGGTCTGTGATGGTCTACATTCTACTAGAGCATATGTAGCTGACAGTGCCGTTCATCAGCATTCCGATGTAGATCCGACAGATCCTGAACAGATTGATTCCATGATCAACAAGGCGAAACAAAACGCGAGACAGAAACCTGTGAAGTTGTCTGAGCTAACAAGTATTTCTGGAGGTCGTCAGAGCTTTGTTGGCCGTGATAAATCGCAGAAGAAGCGCAAGCATAAGTAAACGGTCAATCGACGATGAATATCCGGTTTATCTGCTCAATGACATGCTCAGTGCTCAAGGGTCGCGAATCATGGCCAAACGGTGCCGAAGCTGGCTTTCTGTCTGGATTGCCTCCAATAGTCCTTTGTTCAGGGAAGCAGCTCATCGTCTATGGCTCCGGGGATTGGCGTTTTGCACATGGAATAATTCGCTCGCTTGTTGGGATTTCTCGCAGACGGTCGGTACACCCTCACTGCTTACTCTTGAACTTGACCGATACACACGAATTCGAGTCATCCGAAGGAGGGAAAGGAGCGGAAGGAAATCCGACTTCCGTTGCACATTTTCCAACAACGTTGGCATGACTTCCGCCATGTACGGCGTCTTTGCGTCGTACGGAGAGCACCTTGTGGAATTCTCCAAGTTCCCCCGCAGACGAGACTGCAATGGTGGATGAGCGTCATCTGAGATTGACCCCTGTTTTCCCTGGGTTAGCGTTTGTCTATACCCAACAGGGGCGCCTTACTCGAGCAGTTGGACCTTTGCCGTCACCAACGATTGAGATTTCCTTTGGTGGGCTGGAAGGCTGCGAGGAACATATCTCCGTGACCCCAGGGCGCACGCCCTTTGGCAAAGCTGAGCTTGCCTTGTCAACTTGCAACGTCACTCGAACCAGGCGAGATTGCTCCATCTCAAAGTCTTCCATACGACTAAAACAAGGGCAAGGCATCTTCTGTGGAGCTACCTCTGAGTTCAAATCTCGAATTGAACTATAGGAGCGCGAAGGCAGCAACGGGTGCAACGAAGACCTTATAAATTACCAGCACTTTGTGATGCAAATCAGTTATGTTTAGCTCGAGCTGCTATTGCTTATATGATGGCCAGCATGGTGGCGTTAAAGGAGGCAATAGTCGCACCTCACGTTTGCTAAAGCAAACAAGAGTGTCATTCCTCGGATCATGCGTTTGCTCAATCCGAGTGTTTGTATTACAGGAGTCTATAGTTCCCTCTAGAATGCCGCAAAGATTCCCACAGGCTTGCTTTTAATCCCGCAGTCATTACAAATCAGTAACTTTGTAGACGAGTTGATCGAAATCATAACTTGGCCTTCTCTTCCTTTTCTTTCTTCTGCCAGCTCTTCTGCGTCGCGAAATTCACCGCCAGATTCCAAGCCGCGACGCCAACTCCCAACGGCGGCGCCAGCAACAGAACCCAAGCCCACCACTTCGGACTCGATGTCCTGATAGTCTCCATCGCCTTACGAACCTCCCTCTCCAAGTCCGCCTTATCCCCATCATTCCACACAATAACACCCCTCCCCGACCCCGTCCCCCGAAACTCCGCCTTCTCAACCTTCCCACGCACATCCCCCTGACTCCTCACCCGATTCTCCGCATCCTCAGCCGACAAATGGGGATCCCGCGCGCGCAGCCTTGCCATTTGTATCGCTGGATCTTTAACGCCTACTACCACCACCGTCCCACAGATCAAATCCATCCCGCTCTCGAATAACAGCGGCACGTCGAGCACGACTGCCCAGTGACCCCGGATATAGTAGGATAAGAGGGCCTTGTAGATCTCCCACCGGACCGCCGGGTGCACGATCTTGTTGAGGATTGTGCGGTCGCGTTGTCGCTCTGGGGTGGTGCCGAACACGCGCCGGCCGAGGGCGGGGCGGTTCAATGGGCGCGGCGAAGTCGGACTCGAGCCGGTTGGGTCATTTTCTGATGTTGAAGGCGGGAGGAGAAGGTCGGGCGTGCTGGGCCCGAAGTAGGCGACTATGGCTTTGTAGGCTGGGGTGCCTGGTTCGACGACCTGGCGGGCGAGGAGGTCTGCGTCGATTATGGGGAGGGAGTAGGGGGGGGAGGAGAGGAGGGATGAGACGGTTGATTTGCCGGTTGCGATGGAGCCGGTTAGGCCGATTATGAGCATTTTGGATTTGGTGCTCTGTTGCGGAGTAAGGAGGGTTGGTGTGGGAAAATCTATTGTCTATGGATCGGTTGTTGAATCATTGAAGCATGTAGGTCGTCAGGATGTCGTTGTTGTGAAAGATGACGTTGAATAGCTACGGAGGAGTTGGAGTTGGAGAGGTGATTAGGATGCGGGGACCCCGTCAACCTCGGCCGAAGTATGCCACACATTAACAAGCCGCTCTCTATCACTTTACAATTGAGCTTGGTAGGAGAAATTCACTGATATTTCAGCTGTCATGCATATGTCTTATCATAAGAGTAAACAGGTATCTTTGAGAAGGTTATTACACA
This sequence comes from Scortechinia acanthostroma, assembly GCA_011319215.2. Taxonomy (NCBI): domain Eukaryota; kingdom Fungi; phylum Ascomycota; class Sordariomycetes; order Coronophorales; family Scortechiniaceae; genus Scortechinia; species Scortechinia acanthostroma. The sequence goes on from JAABUG020138615.1 coordinate 4,208, forward strand.
CTATCATCATACTTTTCGTGAGGCTGCACAGGTTCGTTACAGAACAGCCATGTGGTTTCGGTATCTGCGGGTATCAAGGGGACGTGACACCGAATTCTCTGAGAAACTGATCGTGTCTGTGACGACAAATCGAGGCCTTGGAGACGGGCCATGTCAATCAAGTTCCCAAAAGCTCTGGGACGTTCCATTGGTTGACTGGAACTGGCACGTCCGTCGGGCCAGCTTGCAGTACAACCAGAAGAACCAAAGTCAGGTTCTCGCTCTCGGCGGGTGCAACTCGGCAGTCATGCGCGACGGCGAAGTCTGCTTCTCAGATCACAGGTCGGAGCTAACAGATGACAATAGCAAACCTCTGCTTATGTCTCTGGAAGTCCTGTACTGGGATCTTGCTGCTGGCCCTTCCAACCAATGTACGGCCAGCCCTCTGGAAGAGTTGAGTAGGGCGGCAGCACATAGCGCCCCTCGCATTCCCTTTCATTTGGACATGTCAAATCGCATAAACCGAACACCTTGCAATAGCATTCTTCCGCCGTGGGGCAGTATATTGGTCCCTGGCCAAAGATCACTGATCCTGTTAGCACCGTATTCCCTTTCTAGGGGCATACGACTAGGATTCGACCTACTATGCCACGAGTACTCCATAATCCGTCCACTTAGATCATCCTTGAGGGGCGTCTCAGACAACCATTTCCTGAACCGCACATAGTCACTCTTGGGCCTTTCGCGGACCTTCCAGCTTGTGACTCCAAACTGCGCGCAACATGACACCCCAACCTCGTCTGGTACATCAACCCCGGGAAAGAGTTCCATGAAGCCGTTCTTGAAGTACTCCCCCGCATGCACGTCGTCGCGGTGCGTATCCGTCTGCGGGTGGATCTCCGCCGGACATCCGAGGATCCAAGCACAGCGCAGATTGACGTAGCCTTGCTTTTGGAGATACGGTACTTGGAAACGACGGAGCATCGGAACTCCATCGTAGTAGGGATCGTCGTTGTGCCATTGATACCGCTTCGAGTGGATGAAAAGAATCACGTCCGGTAGATGGTCATAATTATCGATTATGTATCTATACCTGCCATCAGTACTAGCCCTCACACAATAAGGTAACGGACCAAAGCAAAGCACATACGTCAAATATACCATAGACTCCCGCCCTTTATTCTGCGGCACGGTCAACTCCGCATTCCTATCGTCGACCACGTAGACACTCTTATGCCAGTCGGGGAAATTCTCAAATAACCACGAGGTATTATCACTCTTCATGCTCGCGACCACCATATCTTTCTCGATGCGCTTGTTGTCGTGCGACGGGGATGCCTGCCCCGAACGCCAGTCCCGGTTCGCCCCTTCATTGTGTACCGCATTATGCAGCGAGCCCGCCGACTCTTTGTCGCTGGAACTCTTCGAAAAGAATAGAAAGTATAGAGCGTAGACGATGAGGATTGTGACGAGGATCGCCTTTTCCTTGTTGCGACGGCGCGGGCTCTGGACTCCGCCGCCGAAGAAGAGCATGGTTGGGGGTAAGCCAGGAAGACGTAGGTGAGAGCCCCTGGAGGAAAGCTTATGGCAATTCCGCTATTACTGATAACAGAAGTGTATCAGCATGGAGCAGCAACCATCGCGGCGTTTTGAAAGATGTTGAGAATGCGCAGTCGGCTGCTGGGCGGCGGGTTGGAGTTGAACAGGGTTGGAAGGATGGGTTCAATTGCGCAATGACGTCCGAGAGGAATGGCAGCTACTGGTCGTTAATCATGACAGGATTAATATTATATTGAAACAAACGAGCCATTCAGTAAGTTGCACTCGTTGAGCCAGCTTCCACCAGCAGGTGATGGAGACGGGGATAAACTCCAGGTGTCAAAGTCCAAACCAAACAAACTTCCCCAGAACCACAAATGTCCGCTCGGTGTATCCAGAGATCTGTACAGTTTATTTCTACTCCATACCCATAGGTACCAATTGAATAATCAATTATCATGAGTGTATATATGTATATATATATACAACTGGCTGCATTGGCAATAGGTCATCAATGTCATTCCTCATTCATTAGCCCAAGTGTACTGGCCCTTTTATACTATCCAAAGCTGTTATATACTCCGCCTATTTACAAGCAGTAATATCATCGAGATACCAATAGTGGGCGTCGATGCTGGTGATATCCTCTCCCGAATTTCCAGCGTCTGAATCGATTCCCTGGATGACCGTGATATCGGACGTCGTGACAGGCACGTTGTCGCCGCTCGTGATCCAGTACTCCGGGCTAGTGTGGCTGAAGCCGAAGGCTCGGGGCGGGAGTCTGGGGACAATATCGTTCGTGTGTGTGACACGGTAATTGGGACCCTGTGCGGTGATGTATGTTGCCAAGGCCTTGTTTCCAACACGGGGCGATCCGTAATTATACTTCAGATCATCAGCCATTATGCCGTTGCATACGTTGACAAGGGATGACTTACCAGTTGAACGGAAATCCCTGCTTTCCGCAACGTAGTAGCCCCTAGTGTTGCAAGGGCAGCGCCGAGGCTATGTCCAGTAAAGACAATGGTATAGCCAGAGTAAGTTTGACGGGCAGAGTTGAGCTCGCTCGTCAGCGAATTGGCAACAGATTCCCAGGACTTCCAGAATCCCCCATGTGCCGCGCATCCGCTGCAGATATTACTGATGCTGTCCAGGCCAAAGTCCAGATTCGCAACCCAGTTGTCTATCGTGCGGCTTCCTCTGAAAGAGACCACAAGTAGCTGATTCGTGTGGTCTGCAGCCAAGAAGCCTGCCGTGTCTCCAAACGATTGGTCACTACCAACTCTGTTAGATATGAGAGCTACTCATGCATGGGATCGACCTACGCGTAGAACTCCGCAAGGGTCACGGTGTTGGCTGCCTCAACCAGTGGACAGTTTCCAGCAGAGCACGTCAGCTTGGTGCCCGTGGAATTGATGTTGTTGGTGCAATAAGCGGCAGCAGAGTATTGCGCAAACAATGACAATCTTTGCAGCACCGACGCGGACACATCTACTTAATAGTTAGCACCACACAGAGCCAATCTTTAGGGAGCGTCGGGCATACCTCGCTCTGCCAACCCTGCTGGCGCTGCAGCACCCATCGCAGCAAACGCCGCGACAGCCAGGGTATAGACAGACTTGAACTGGACCATGATGCCGAACCTATACTCAAGACAGCCCTTTCAGAGACAATGTAGGCAGACTCTGCGCGATAGCCCCCAGAAGACGACACTCCTGGATCCCATCCTCAGCCACCGGCAGGAATCCGGAGAATTTATACTCAGCCAAGCCCGCATAACGACTGATAGCGTACTCTCCACTCTCCAATAGTCCATCCCGCCTTGCATCGTCAGCTGAGGGCATTTCTCGTGAACGATTCTGGGCGGGGTAGGACCAGTAAGCCAGTCAACCAACCGGCCTCGTTGCAAATAAGGCGCGGCGCTTCCCTCGGGCAATATGGCACATTCTCGGTGGTTTCTCCATTCCTCGCTGACTCGAATAGGATGTTGGCCCGTCGGCAACAATGGAAAAACCAAAGGTAGTATCTACTACTCCTCCGTATGCCGACGGTGCTAAAGTAGCGTCTTATGCACCCCACCAATTCCAGGATGATCCCCGCGTCTGCAGAAGCCCCAGTTGTTCCAAAGCCTAGGAAGATGTGAAGAACGCGGGAGATCAGTAAACAAGGGTTGACAATGCGGTGGGTTATTGGTTGGATTGTGCTCCTCCCCAAGGAATGTTAATCCCATCGGTGACCGGCCTTCGGAGAGGAATCAATCAATAAACTCCGTGCCTGAGGTGACGAGAAAGAGGGCTGGCGGCTAGTGAGATAATGGCTCACGCCAAGTTCTGGGCCAAACCATCTTACTCGGTGATCATGCTGGCGGTGTGGGTGGTCGATTGGATGAGATAGCAACTGAATGGTGGAAAGATAGATTCCTATGCAGGGGAAGGGCCAACCATAGGGATTGTCTATGAGATACTATCACGGAGGATGCATACTATTGCATAGTGCAGACTGAGCCTGCTGTCTGAAACAGATAGCGTCGGCATATAAATTCCAGCAGTCCTCATGACCATGTGTGTACGAGCGGTGGAGCACATGGAGCCGGGGACTCGAGAAACTTGGTTTGCCGCACGTCTGCAATGCAACACAATGCCTTGCAGTCTTGAAGCCTTGACCACTACGTTCTGAGGTACTATCCACGTGGAACTAGAGTGTACGAGGTAACCTGTAGGCTGCCCGAAGGTACTCCGGGATCCCATCCAGTTTTGGACACCAACATCTATAGTTCACTGACAAGCCTGGCTTTGACTTCCAAAGGACACCCTCAAAAACCCGTCAATTAAAGCTTGAAATGCAAATTATCCATAAATGCCCGGGAAGGGAAGAAACAGGCAAAGCAAGGATACATTCGCTCCGCGGAACGCCGACCATGTACATTAAGGAATCATATCTGTCATTGATGGAAAGCCTAGATGGGGAATTACTGGCTGAGGTAGTATCAATGCTGTAACCCAATCAGTCTACGCTTCATGTGCAAGAGACAACTGGAACCAGAAGATATTATGCCAACATACCGGACCATTCATTGGACTGCAGGACCTTTAAGGAGCTCTAATGTTTCACTGCGCGTTCTCCCCTCCATTCTCCCCACCTTCGGTGTAGTCTGTCATACCAGCGTCCTGCCCGTCGTCGGTTCCGCCTGCGAGAACCTTGGTCCGCGGGATCTGGTGCTCGGGCAGAGGTGCCCCCGGTGTGGCTGCGACCACATTGTCGTTCTCATCGACAAACTCAAAGTTATAGCGGGATAGCAGATGAGGAATGGCAGAGAGTTGCGGGCCGTAACGCGCTGTATTGTCGTACAGCTCGAATAACGGCACGGCGAGCAGCTTCATGTTCTTTGGGACCGAGAGGACCTCTATCATGTCGCGGTCGGTTAGAATGATCCAAAGAGTGACGGAGTGGAATCTGCAACTTACTCTTCTTAGGCAGCTGGATAAAGTACAACTTCTTACACTCCTTAGGCCGCGTAACGTGTCCGGGAAGAAACGGATACATAAAGGTCTCGAAATTCGGCCGCCACCACTGCGCAAGCGTATCACCGATCTCCCAGTCTTCATTGACGCCTTCCCCCGAGAATTGGGATCCCACCGGCGCCAGACGCTCGTTCAGCCGCTTCTTGAATCCTTCAACCTCGTCATCCTCGAAGTGAAGATAATCACCTGGTCTTTGGCACGCGGAGCATTAGTTTGAGTTCGTTCGCTGAGTCTGGGTAATAGTTTCGGTTTGGCTCTCGAACTAGCACGACGTACAACTTGAAGAATGCATTTGCGATCTGTAGCATCAGAACATGAGGGTGGTTGTGTTCATGGCAGACGAGGACGCCCTCGCAGGTTCGTCGCATGCCATGTTTCTCGTAATGTTCCTCCAGACGCTTTAAACGAGCCAGGACTGAGGGATCTTCTTCAGGTTGTGTTTCCTTGGTACCGAATGTGTAATTAGAAAGGGGGTATAAACGGATAGTCTTGGGTTGCTGTGCGGAGAAGTCTTTGGGCATGATGGGTCTAGTAGAAGTTATACAGTATCAGTATAAATGACAAGCGCAAAGAAGGCAATAGAGCCCAAGGAGTATTGGACAGGGTCCAAGCCAGAACTCACGGATGGGAGCTTCGCATCGCTGTCGCTGTAGTCGTTGACATTTTGGGTGGAGTACAATCTATCACAATCTAAATTTGTTTTCTGTAGTCCAGCAGGAGAGAAGTACTTGGAATTGGAGGTGTTTAGATGTAGCTTGCTTGTCGCATGTTCCGAAGCTCTGTTATTTCGGTGATCGGAGCTGCCCCGCGAAAACGTTCGGCCGGATTCCGAGGCATTGCTTAGGCGTAACTACGTGGGAACAGTTTCCGATGTTGACCACTGCAACAGATTTGTCCTGGGTAGATATTCATGAGATTCCATTCATATCGAAAAATGTCCGCCAGAGGAGCAACTATCCTGTCAATTGTCTAACAAATGACGCTGTGGAGGATCAAAGATGATATTGACGAATCAGGGAACCACTACGCTATACGACAGTCGTTCGAATGTGGGTTGGATTAAATCATCCCATTCAAAGATTCCCATTACTACAGCATGATAGTGCATCCGGTGTACAGTAGAGAGCTTTCCTGAGAGAGAAGAGATACATTGTATAGCAAGAGCAAAGAGCTCAATGGAATCGAGGGGATGCGATAGTACCCCGTGAACAGTGATCTAACTACGGCTCATCCACTCGGTCCTTCCTGATAGTTCATTCAGCGGCGCCAATACCCTGCCTATCAATTTTTGGGCCCGGACTCGCTGCCAGGCAAGTTCATAGCAGCAAAGTCATTGAAGTTGTCCAAAATAGCCACATCCTTGACCTTCTCCCAGACCGCATCGATGCGCTTCACAGCGTCCGCACTCAGAGGACCCCTCTGAATCGCCGCGACCGTCTCCTCAAACTGACTGATCTTAGACGCACCAACCACGACCGCATCGCCTAGATCCTCGCGAATATGCGAATGGAAGAAGATCCACCGATAGGCCAGCTCTGCCTTGGTGACTCCCTCCGCCGCCGCAATCTCTGCCCAGTCATCCAGCGCCTCCAGCATCGTACCTTTATTGTACAGGCCATGATAGAGCTTGCCGAAAAAAGAGCTCGGATCCCAGCGTCCCTCGCCGCCAGAGATGAGCTGCTCTTTCCTCTTCGTCAGGAACCCACCGGCAATAGGGCTGTACGCGTAGAAGCGGATGTTGTTTTCCCGGAGGACGGGGAATAACTCCGTCTCGGTGCGGCGGGATATGGCGTTGTAGTTGCCCTGGTAGACGGAAGGGAGGACGTAGCCCTTCTCCTTGGCGATGCGGACAACATCTTGCACCTCGTCCGCGCGGAAATTCGACAGCCCAAAGTGCTTGAATTTGCCTGCCTTGTGGAGCTCGTCGATGCCCGCGAGGGTTTCCTCGAACGGGGTCTTGCGATCCGGCGCGTGAAGATAGTAAACGTTCACCTATGATCATGATCAGCTTGTGCAATGGAATTAGACTGGAATGGAAGCGAGCTTACACTATCCGTGCGCAGCTTTTGCAGACTCTCGTCGCCGACTTTGATCACCTGCTCTTTGCTGGAGCCTCCGGAGAAGCCACCAGCGTACTTGGTGTCGATGGCGAAGCGCTTCGGGGCATTGGTTTGTCCCAGGAGTTCCTCGCTTGTGCCGTAGATCTGTGCCGTGTCGATAGCCTTGACGTTGCTCCGTTCAAGGACTTGGAGGAACTCTTCCACCTTTTCTGCGGTGGACCACTCAGGCGTAGCGCCGAAGAGGCCGCCACCGAAGACTATCTGGGGGTGAGAATTGGCCATTGTGTATTAGGATCAAAGGAATTGCCTGAAGAAGATCTGGAGTCTGAAGAAGATGATGAGGATGTCGAGGTTGATGGATTGAAACAGCCATGGACAACGTCAATCGACTTGGTATTTATACTTTGCTCGACGGCCAGACTTGCGTGATAACTTGGACATTATGCAAGTGTAAAGTCCGTTGATCGAGCGTTATCTCATTACATCAAGCGCTGACATTGTACACGAAGTAACCAATTGTAGTGGTTCAGAACGGAGGAAGCATCATTGATGGAATGATCGGATTTGGAAATCAACATTGAAATACGACTCGGCCAATCACTGCACGAGCTGCGTAAGCACTCCGGGGTCACTACCTTACCTGAATAAGATAAGTCAGGCTGCATACTACTAACGTTTAAGTGGGGGCGTACCTTACCTATACGATGCGCCCAATCAACGTCCTTGATATTCGGAGCAGCTTCATACCGGAATCCGAGATGTATATGTTCATAACCAAGTTGATCACTCTGACAGCATCACTAACTGATTGCCTTTGCTCTGGACTGCTTGCTAGCCATATGATCTTGATTTGTAATAAACAAGAACCGCCATAGAAGCATCCAGAAGAGTTCTGTGTTACTTGAAGATGGGTTAGGAGGCGGGCTCGATTAAGTCCTGGTATATTGGGTAGAGAGCATGACAACTTACAATTAGGATACACTAACACGATCACATAGGACCATCTTCAATATAGTCTAGCGGCCTGAAATTTGATAGTATAGCCTGATACAATCGCCCACTTCTTGATTCATCTACCAAACCTGGAAGCACCTGAACCCCGAAATGCTGACCTCAAACCATATGCCACATACCCAGCGAATGCTTATAGGTTGAAACAAATCACGCATCTATGACAAACACCTGAGAATTATACATCTGAAAATATCAGAGCTTGGCGTCGAAATCCTCAAACTCGCTGAGATCGGTGACCGCGCTGGGTCCAGCACTCATGACCTGGCGTGCCTTGAACTCAGGCACGTTGGTGATGTAGGTGACCCTCCGCTCAGCCTTGGACTTTCCAGCACCATTAGTCACGAGCTTGGAGTCCTGGTCAGAAGTTTCCATGCCAAGCTGCTTCGCATGCAGACCAATGGTCTGTCGGGCTTGCTCAAGCACCGGTGCTGTCTGTTGCTCCGATAAGCTCATCTCGGAGCTCAAGAACTCCCTCATGACGGCGAGAATCTGATCTGTGTTACTGACGGAGAGATTGGCGCTCTCAAATACAGAGCTCAGGCGGCCCATATCCACGGCAAACCCGGCGTTCTCTACTTGCTTTCCAAGTAGTGATACCAGCCGGGACAGCTGGTCTTTGCCTTCGACTTTGGCTTGCACTCCCCCTTGAGCATTTAGATAGATTGAGAGTTTACCTCGGGTGGGTGAGCGAGGGTCAATAAGCTGCTTATAAAACTCCACAATATCAGCCTTAGTCAAAGCCCTGACGTTGGCTGCGTCGCTTTCATTCTGTAAAAAGTCGAAATATTCCGAGCCGATATGGCTCCAGAACCGCGATGTCTCGGAGCTCAGATTCTTGAGTTTCTCCAGTCTCTTGTTGATCACGCTTCGCTTGTGACCCTCGAAATCTTTCTCGGACATATTCTCCAATGTCTCTCCGGTTTGAATGAGGAAGTTATCGATACGCGACTCGAGATACTCGGCCGTACGCTCACTCTGGATAATGACTCGATAGCCAATCGTGGTAGCGGAATAGCGTGCACCACTCCAAACAACGTATCCAAGCTGTTCCTTGCTTCGAAGCTGGTCAAAAGCGGGTTCGTCTGTCATTTGTGCAAACAGCAGAAGCTTTGCTCGGAGCACATCATCTGTGATACTTCCAACGTAAACATAGTACTCAATGCAGTGGTTGATATTGGCGGGGTCCCGGAGCGTGCGTTCATAGACATAATTGCTTCCAGGAGGGATGATAATGTTTCGCCTCACGTGCCATTGTGACTGGGGCAGAGGACGGCTTTGCAAAATGCTTTCCACCAAGTCCGTCATTTTGAGGGCATCCTCCTTGTACAGGTTGCCATGCGCTAGGACCTCAATATGATTCTGTCTGAGTAGTTGGGGGAAGAAGTTCGAAATATCCACCGGTTCGATATGCTCTAATTCAGCCGCGTACTGTTCGTTGATCCATGTTTTTTCAGAGGTCAAATATCTGGTATAATCACCGACCTGATAGAACGGCTGTTGATACTCTGCATTGCGATATCCCCGAGACAAGCGTTCCTTTATGATGCGGAAGCGGTTCGGATCAACAACCAAGTCTCGCATGCTCATAAACACTTTTTCCAGCAGGACAGCCATTTTGTCGTTGTACCCTCCGACCGACACGTCCAATCCAAAGACACTGGCAGAGAGGTGATAGTCAAGCCCAGCAAGCTCAGCATCGTACGAGTATTCCACCAAAGCATCCTTGACAAGTTCGCAATACAGCTTCGCTTTCACCAAGTTCGCCGGGGTGGCCCACGCCAGCGGGTTTCTGAGCGTGATATGGACGGTGCCTTTGGGTACCCAGAACCGGTCATCTTTCTTGAACCAGAGGCGCACATGGTCATCATGACGAATGAGTTTGGGTGTCTTTGCAGGCTCTGCTACTTCTTTCTTCTCCACCGTGAGTCTTGTCGGAACAAACTCGTTCTTGTGGGGCATATGAAGCTCGGACAGTCTAGTCTCTGGAGTGGTAGCCAAGGCTTTTCCGATGTCGGCCATGAAGTCCTTGGGTATTTTTCCAACCTTGTATTCGGTACCGTACCACTTCTCCTTGGAGTCCCAGTCTCCTGGATACTCCTGAGAGACAATGATCAGCCGAAAGTTGTCAGGCCGAAGGAATGACAAAGCCTTCTTGATAAGGTCGGGGTCGAATTTGCGCAGGAGGGAACCACTGAGAAGCCACTCTCTGGGAATGGGTTTCTGCATGACGCTGCTCAGTCGACTGGTGAATCGACTGGCAGGGGACTTTTGTTTGAAGCGGAATTCAACCTCGGCCAAGTTCTTCATCTCATCGAAAACCCACTGCTGCGGCTCCCTTTCCTTCAACATTGCGATATACTGGAAGACCACCTTGGCTACCTCTCGGTACTCCTGCAATCCCTCTTTCGTCAATCGAATCGAGATGGTGAAAGCGGCTGATCCGGGACAGATGGGCATGACGCCGGCAGACAACCCGTTAGCCCATCCCTTCGCCTTGATATAAGCCAAAATGCTGCCAGGTCCTTCGTGGCCAATCAGGTGACTGATATACCGACTTGGCTGATACTCGTAGAGGTTTTCCTCATCCAGGAATGGGAAATAAATGTCCAAAGAGCGGGTGTCCATGACCGGCTTAGCGAAGATTTGAATGCCTAAATCCTCGTCCCTCCAGGGTTGAACATCGTCCCATCGATTTTGCGGCAAATCCTTGTTCTCTACTTCGGAGAACAGCTCCTCGACCCATTTTTCAAGCTCATCCAAAGACTCTCGCCCGAGCACACATAATCTCATTCGGTTCGCTGAATAGTGCTTCTCGTAGAACTTGATAAACTCTCTGCGAACTTCTAAGCCACGTTGCTGAGGGTCCTCCTTCAGGGTCTGGAGATTACCGGTCGAGAAGTGGTGATAAGGGTGGGCCGGGTTGGACAACGATTTGTTCAACTGCATCAAACGCCATAAATCACTCTGGAGGTTCTTCTTGTTCTCCGAATCCACCGCCCGCAGCTCGCGGTCTAAAGTAGACTCCAAGAAAAGCGGAGACACAAAGAACTGTGCGAAGCGATCGAGCGCTCCGTACAGAGGGGACGAAGCGTCTGACTCCGCTAACGCATGGGCACCGTTGGTTGTTCCGTTACTTGCGCCGTCAGTCATGCCGTTAGTTGTGCCATTGGTTGTGCCATTAGTTGTGCCGTTGGTCAAAGATTTGGGCTTTCCATCTCCCGAGTCGGCCGTAGCAGATACCTCAAAAAAATAATTCGTCTCAGTAGCTGCTGTGTATGCATTTGATGAGCCAGAATGAGAGGCAAGATATTGATTGTAGGCATTTTCTTTCGGGAACTACCAGGATCGCGACGAAGTTAGTGACTTGAACTTCATTAAACGAAACTTGAGATTCTACACGTTTTGCAACCTACCTTTTTTGTTCCCATGAAAAGTAAATGCTCTACAGCATGAGCCATTCCTGGCATATCATCTGCATCGGAAAAATTTCCCACGTTGACATTGACAGATGCGCTAGCCTTGTCCGTTTCAGGATCATGGACTAAAAGTGCCTCCAGTTTGTTGGGTAAGCGGATAACTCGATAGGAGCGATCATCGAGCTCTGGCTTTTCCAAATGCTCCGTGACGCGTTCGATGGAGCCCATGGTGACGGCTGCAGTAGAGAAAGGAGCGAAGGTAGACCGGGGAAAAGAGTGACGAGACCAGCAGCGTGACAGCAGAGACTGAGGGCAAATGAAGCGGATACGTGGCGAAGAGCAGAAATGAGGGGCAATCGCCGCAGAGGCGATAGAACGCGCGTGTGAGAATGAGCGAAGATGACCAGGATTATGATTGAAATGGAGGAAACCTCTAGAGTTGCACAGACGGAGAGCTGCAGAGGACCTTGGAGGCATCCCAAGCGCGAGGGTTGCCCAAGGGAAAGCCGCTAGGGAATTGCTGGCGGAGTGGCCCCGGAGCTAGCCTAGGCTATTGCGCGACTACGCAAGGACAAAAACTGGAGAAAGGAGGGACAGTATGAGAATTTATGGACAAAAAAAAGGCGATATGTACATGCAGCTATGCAAGTAATTGGAATTGAATAAAGCAGACATCCACCAGAAACAGATAATGGAAAATGTATCATGAGAATCACATATGCAGGTGATAATAGTTCTGTAAAGAGGTGAAGGTGATGATGATGATGATGATGAGGGTTGACGAGAGACGTCCTGATCCAGGAGGCGGTCAGACATGATGCCTTGGGCAACCAGGCGGTGAGCCTGCACCTCCATCCTTTCGACATCCACGAGGAATGTTGATCATCAGGGGATGAGTGAGACATACTGGAAGAATCCGTCGCTTAAAATAATGCAATATGTGTGTTTTACTATACATGCGGTGTACCTCCAAATACGCCTAATTATTGGTGAGCAGACCTTCAGAACCATGCCAATAGACGCTGGCGAATATAATATTGATAGCTGATGGTATTGTTTCTGATAAGAAAACATAGCCTTGTCAAATTGACACGATAGCGAATTTTTCTGATATATCCACAGGTGGTTATACTCTTAGAAGGGCCATAGGTTCCTTGCCTAAGGAAGTGGGTGATCCAGAGAGTATATCATTACATATCTGTTCAGCATTGCTTAAAATGTTACACAACATTTGAGCCCATGCAATGCACCGTAGTCGCCAACCCCAGTTTATACCTCTGATATATACAGGTAATCAGCCGCGGATTCATGCATTACGCAGTGGGTAAACCCTCACGAGCAACACGAGTCGATATATCCAAGATTTGATCGAGGATGAGCTGTTTCCGAAACGTGTCCCTCAGGTGTTCATCTCCATAGCCGATACAGACAAGGGACTGATCACTGTATAGTAGGTACCTGATGCTTATCTAAACAGGTTTATCATCTCCTTGTCCAGAATAGATGGGACTCAACAACGAACCTAGGTTTCTAATTAAACTCGCTCAAGGATAGATCCAAGGCCCATTGAACGGCAAAGGCCAACCGCTCCTCAACAATGAACACTCGTTAGGGTAGAATGCATAAGTGCATA
>JAABUG020138726.1:0-17319 GCA_011319215.2 Scortechinia acanthostroma
CCGCAAGCGAGGTGATCGCGGGACAACCCTGATCGGTGGTCCATCCGGCGATGATGGCGGTAACAGCGCTGAGGTTGAGTTTGATAGCTCATACGCTTCTAGCGTCAAGGATTGGTACAAGGACGATCACTCCATCGACATTGACAACCATATCATCCACCCTCCCCCGATGCCAGGCTACTGGAAGAGACAAAAGGGCAGCCTCATTGGCGGCCCTTCAGGCGATGACGGTGGTAACAGTGCTGAGGTAGAGTTTGACAGCACCTACACATCGAGCGTCAAGGACTCCTACAAGGATGACCATTCTGTCGACATCAAGAACAATATCATCCACCCTCCTCCGGTCTACTGGAAGAGACAGAGAGGCAGCCTCATTGGCGGCCCTTCAGGCGATGACGGTGGTAACAGTGCTGAGGTTGAGTTTGACAGCACCTACACATCGAGCGTCAAGGACTCCTACAAGGATGACCATTCAGTTGACATCAAGAACAATATCATCCATCCAGGCTACTGGAAGCGCGACGATGGAGGCAACCACATCAGCTCTCCTCACCACAAGGATGGTGACTCCGAGGTTGAAGATGGAAAGCATCCCAAACACAAGGGAACCACTGTCATTGCAGGCCCCTCAGGCAACGATGGAGGCGGCAGCGCTGAGGTCGAATTTGACAGCGACTATTCTTCCGAGGTCGAAGACCATTACAAGGATGACCATTCTGTGGACATCAAGAACACTATCATCCATCCAGGCTACTGGAAGCGCGACGATGGAGGCAATCACATTAGCTCTCCTCACCATCACAAGGATGATGATGACTCTGAGAAGAAGCATCACAAACACAAGGGAGATGCTCTCATTGGAGGCCCCTCGGGTAACGATGGTGGCGGCAGCGCTGAGGTTGAATTTGACAGCGACTATTCCTCGGAGGTTGAGGACCACTACAAGGACGACCATTCTGTGGACATCAAGAACCACATCATCCACCCTCCCCCAATTCCAGGGTTCCGCAAGCGCGGCGACGGCCCATTTTTCACCGGTGGTCCCAGCCACGCCGGCCCAGTTCTGATCGGTGGTCCCAGCGGCAATGACGGAGGCAACAGTGCCACCATTGTCTTTGATAGCGACTACTCATCGAACACCGACGACCACTACGAAGATGATCATTCCGTAAAGGAAGAGAACTGGATCGTGCAACCCCCCGCTCATCCTCACCCACCTCCTGTCATTGCCAAACCAGAGCCACCTGCCCCGGCACCAAGCAAGCCATGCACCACATCAACCTACCTTGAGACCACCGTCAAGACCATTCCAGAGGAACCGAAGCCCACCAAGCCCGTGTATGAGCCTAAGCCAAGCTCCCCTTCCTACCCCAGCTACAGCTACCACCCAAGCTCCCCTTCTTACCCCACGCATTCCTCCAAGCCCAGCTACAACTACGAGCCAAGCTCCTCTTCTTATCCCGCCCACTCCTACCCGGCAGTGCCAGTCTACAAGCCAAGCTCCCCTTCTTACCCCACGCATTCCTCCACGCCCAGCTACAACTACGAGCCAAGCTCCTCTTCTTATCCCGCCCACTCCTACCCGGCAGTGCCAGTCTACAAGCCAAGCTCCCCTTCTTACCCCACGCATGCGTCTGAGGCCGTGCCAAGTGGTGTTTCTCCCACCCACGAACCTGAGGCTTCTAAGGCTGAATACGACCCTGGCTACTCCAAGTCACGGGCCCCCTGCACCTCCTCGAAGGCTCAAGCTCATTACGAGCCCCCTGCTCCCTCACATCCCACGCATGTGGACCCTGTGTGCAGCGCTCCCGCTGAGCCTGCTTACGAGCCTACCACCTCGACCCCTTGCCCCTCACGCGAGCCCTCCGCTCCCTCCTATCCTGCGCAAGAAAGCGCTAATGCACAGCCTGTGTACAGCGCTCCCGCTGAGCCTGCTTACGAGCCTACCACCTCGACCCCTTGCCCCTCACGCGAGCCCTCCGCTCCCTCCTATCCTGCGCAAGAAAGCGCTAATGCAGAGCCCGTGTACAGCGATCCCACCACGACTCCGTGCACGTCGCGCAAGCCTACGGAAACTCATGCGAAGCCTGTGTACAGCGCTCCCTCTGAGCCTGCCTACGAGCCTCATCAGCCAAAGCCTGAACCCACCACGACTCCGTGCACGTCGCGCAAGCCTACGGAAACTCAAGCGAAGCCTGTGTACAGCGATCCCTCCGAGCCTGCCTACGAGCCTCATCAGCCAAAGCCTGAACCCACCACGACTCCTTGCACCTCGCGCAAGCCCGCGCACACCGCGGTAGAGCCAGTGACTTCTACGTCCACCATCACCCTGAGCCGGACCTCCACCTTGCACACGTCTTGCACATCGTCAAAAGCCCACCGCCCCAGCGACGTTGATGCCCACGAGGCTCCTTCTTCCGTGATCCCAAGTCACTCCGCAAAGACTCCGTGCCCGACGCCTAGCCAGAACATGATGTACACCGGCGCCGCAGGCCGCATGACACCCGCCGCTGGAGTCGTGTCTGCTGTTTTTGGTCTGGCCGTTCTTGCGTTCGTGCTGTAATTGAGTTTGTATCGTCGATGGTTCCATGGGTTGCCATCTGGGATGTGTTGCCACTTTCATTTCTTCGTCCCTCGTTCGTTACGTATTTAATGGGTTTTATGGGGGTTTTTTTTTTATACTACTAACAGTGATACTGAAACTTGCTTACACTCACTCTCTCTGTCTGTATTCTTTTCTTTTGTGATGTGATGTGATAATCTCTAAGCAATCCTATGTGTGATATCTGCTAGATCCTTCTCCTCGTAGTGTAGCTGTGAAGAATCTCTTGTAGACACTGTCCGCACGAGTGAGCAGGAATATGCACAGCGCCATTGTCACTTGTTTCCGAATCAACTCATTGCGGACCTTGCGGCCAGACAAGGCCATCTGCTTCGCGAAACAAGTCGACCTTCTGATGTCAGTGTCTTCAAGCAATAGTCTTCCTGGTTTCTAAAGCTTAGTTCAAGAATACTCCTATGTACCTTGACAGTCTGTGTAATGCCGTAGTGATGTTGGTATCCCCAAGGTCCTCTTGTTATGTCATTTGTCGCCACCAGATGGTAATACTCCAACGACAACTCTCCCACTGCTGACGGCGTAATCACTTCCTGAAACTTCAATGTATCTACAGATTCATATCAATCGAGGTTCTGGTTCACTATAGCTATGACTAAGCTGACCCAGCCTTGACATGCTTCTGATATCATTGTCCCATCATTGTCCCATCATTCCCACTAGGAAGCGGTGACATCAATTGCCGTCTTTCCTCACAGTCAAGGTGAGGAGTAGTATATAAGAGCTTCAGCTCCAGCTTAGCTTGCTCTTCTCAGTCTCTGTAACCAAACAAATCAATAACACCCAAGACTTTCCGATCTGAAATAACGAAGATAAATCATGTCTTCCGACGACCCTCACACAGGAGGCGACCTCACCGAAATGGCCGAACACGGTACCACGATGCCCAACGACGCAGGCCTCCAAAACACCCTCCCCTCAGTCCCACGCCCCGACCAGCGGGCCGAAAACCGCCAGTACGATAACAACGGCCTCCTGGAGCCCTCGCTGGCGTTTGCCGTCGACAACCCCACCGATCTGCCCCGGAGCACCAAGGAGATGGGCGCGACTGGTGAGGTCATCACGGGGACTGGCGACGCTTTGCCTGTGCCGGGGGAGTCGAAGAGGATTAACCCCGATGCGATGGACCCTGGTGCGCGCGGAAATGCGCGGACGATCAAGCATGCTGTCCTGAACCGGGGTATATTTGATCGGTCGGCGAGGGAGGATGGGAATGCGCCTGAGTTTATTGGGGAGCATGAGTTTCGGAATAAGAATGTGTGATTCATGGTTTGTGATTTACTTGCGGAAAATCGTTTAAGTAATGTATCTTGTCTGGTTGGCTTCTATGCTGGCGTAGTGATGAAGCCCTGGTAGATCTCGTCAAGGACGTCTCGTTTCCGTTTCCGATCGGCTTGCTCGTCCGCTTCCGCGTCGTCGGGCTCGCCCTCGGGCTCCCGTGATACCCAGGCGCGGATGGTCCCGTCTCCGTGCGCGGAGAACAACTCCAGTCCTTCGCCTGAGCTACCATTCCCGCGCCATACGAGAGAATTGATCCGGGCAGCGCTGAGCGCATTTGATCGCCCGCGCATTTGCTGCCGGCCAGCCATGAGACCGGGAACCTTGAGACGTTTGATGAACGTTCCCTCTCGAAGTTCGAACATGAAAATCTCACCGCGGTCGTCGTGTTCGTTGAAATTGGGCCACAGGAGTGTCTCTTGACCTGGAGCCACCAGTCCACGGGGCACAATCAGCGGAGCCCGCTCGGCAAGATGAGAGGACACGCCGTTCCGGACCCTGGGCCCAAAGTGGACAAGGGTATTGGCGCCTGTGGAGGCGTCCCAGACTCGGATTCGGGCATCTTGCCCGGCTGTGACGAGGTGCGTGCCCGTTGATGTCCAACGGACACCCGTCACGGCACCATTGTGCGCTCGCGCGTGGGGCGAGTACGCCGCGCGGCTTTCGTAGGATGCCGGGGCGCTCTGGGGATGGACTAGGCCGACCGCATCATCCATGTCAAGGGTTGCGATGGCCGAATTGTGACCGCCCCTGCGAACGTCAAACAGGATCACGCGGTTATCCGCTGATGCTGAGGCGAGGATATGTGGCCGGTGAGGGGCCCATGCGACTGAGAGGACCGCCGAGCTATGGCCCGGAAGGCCGTGGGTGGATAGGCCGGACCGCAGGTCGAGCAAGCGGACTGCTTTCTCTGATGTACCTACTGCAATAAGAAGCGTAGAACCGGGATGCGACGACATGGAATGAGAGTAGGGCGTGCAGTCAAGCTTGAATGTATGCATAGGCGTGATGGCGCCAGGCGCCAAGGCAGAGAGCTTGAGGCTTCCATCATGGGCAGTAGTCAGGATTGTAGATGGAGTAGGATCAAATGGGTATATTGAAACCGACGTGATGGCATGCGTATGGGCGTCCTCGTGGGATCCCTTGTGGATAGAGGCAATAGGCCGGTGGGTATGATCCAACTCGGCACCTCTGGTTTCCAGATCCCAAAAATGGATTGATGGGTCTGCGCCACCAGAAACCATGCTGTTTATGATTAGCATCAATCGCGTCTGCATCTGTTGAAGAGGCCATACAATCGTGAATCATTTTGGTCAATGGCGAGTACATTTACGCCAGCCCTATGAGCAATGGCATCGCTTTCAAAGCTCAATTCTGCATCAACCAACGCATCACGTTCGGATTGACCTCCAGGTATGTTCCTCAAGCTTGAGAACCGAATGCGAGGAGCAGGCTCAAGGTGGTGAACTAGTCGGGTAGTTTGTGCCACATGGAAGGATTGCGGAGTGATAGACCCAAGGGTCCTGTTCAGGAGATACGAATTCATTCATCAGGAATTGAGCAACATCACATCCTTTGATACGTCGAGGCGATGCTCATGATAATCTCCCTTAAATACTTCAAGTCTTCCGGGTTGTAACGTTGTCTCATATCGCGACGCGGGGCGGAGAAAAGTTGGGCCGGAGGTTGTAATTTCGGCCTCGTCGCAAGAAGCATTAAAAGTGATCCGCAGACGCAGCTCGTATCAGTCTCTTTGACGCAGAAAAGTCAGAGATTGACGAAGATTACCCTGATGCACTCACACGGGTGACCTCTACACGACAGGACTATGTCCTACGGCAAATCCCTTGCTCTGAGCCAGAATTCATTCGTCCAGCCTCCGGACCTGAACGATGGCGCGCGCGATATTCAAGACGAGCCTTTGCTCAGGCGACAAAAACGTCAAGCAACTGTCTACGATGCTGTAGCTGGTTAGTAGGTTTACTTTCCCTTCTCGAGATCTTACTGACAGTACAGGTCGTGTGAATGCACATGGTTTCCTGCCATCAGTCTCATATGCCTCGAAACACCGCGACACCGCATCCTCCAGCGCTCGTCCCGTTCGTCCAGAGGAGGTGCTCTTCCGCCGACAGAATGCGCCCATACGATATGAGGAAAATGACTTTTACTTCGCAAACGAGTCCCTCCCTGCTGACCGCCCTCTTCCAAGTTCTGAGCTGCTAGAAGCTATTCACGCCTACACGGCCGATTTCTATGATCATGCAACGATCGATCGCGGTCAAGACGACTACCAAAGCATGGACGAGACAGCTCTGCTTGCAATGGGAATACTCATGGAGGAAATGGCACGGGAGGCTCTGGGTGAAACCGGAGACTTGGTTCTGGTCGAGGGGGAAGAGCTCTCGACGGATGATGAGCACCTATTGTCGAGACTCGGAAGCCGCCGCATAGGCCGGAAACGGGCCAATACCAGTCAGAGTATGATTATGGCAAGCTCTGGCGATGATCTGGACAGCGTTGTAAGAAAGCGACGATCGAAGAAGCGCAAGTTGTCCCGGAGGGCGTCGACTACCGATTTTGATACAGAAGGATGAGAGGTTGTGGGCTCGCCTCCATCCTTGCGAGGTGCCTCGATGCTTTATGGGAGCCCGATTTAAGGCTATTGATCCAGTCGATGGTTAAACCTGTCTGCTAGGGTACAATAGTCAGACAGCTGAGAGGCAGAGAAGCACAGCCTAGAGATCAATGCTTAAGAGCAAATGTGCTTCCATCAAGCTGAATGTGTTGATATTAGGTCAACTCCTCTGTTTCGTTAATTTTCTTGAGCGTATCAATTGGCCTGCTAGTGAAACAATGGAGCACATAAGAGAGCTGCAACTACAACTAATGTAAAACTTCGGTGATACTGTTACAGCAAGTTTCTGCTGAGGACTACAAGCATTAAAGGACTCGGTTAAGTGTTCGTTATCTGTAATAGCCATTGAATCCTCGTTGCACTATTGGATAGCAACCTGCACTGTATACTTGTGACCGAAGAACTGTTGTAGGTGACTCTACTCCGGGTGTCGTTGACAACGAGTCTTCAAACCCATCACCACTCAGACCAACTCATCATCCCCTTCATTTAATAATCCATCTCTGAACGACTCAGTCTTCATCTATAACCCCCTTGAAGCCTTTGTAGGCCTTTAAAGCAGCCCAGCAAACTACACATAGGACCGCTTGACGAACGTCAACATCCGCCATCCAACATGGTCTGCTCCCACCTTCCACTTTCCCTTACCGTCCAACGTGATGCATACGCAATTGAAGAAACAAACTACGTAAGTTACTGGATGCTAACGATCGTCTCAGCCACCAAAACTCTCCAAGAGCGCCAAAGAAGACTTGATAGTCGCGCATCTCCGCTCCACACGCACGTGCCACACGCTCAAAGACCTCGAGAAGATGCTTCCCTCGGTGGCTTCTATAAACGGCATGCAGGTCAAGGAATATATTCAGAGCCTGATGGACGAGGGAAAGATCCGGGTGGAGAAGATCGGAAGCGGGAACTGGTACTGGTGCTTCGGTGGGGATGAGAAACGAGAGAGGCAACGACAGTTGAACCAGCTGGAGAAAGAGGTGAAGGCCTTGCAGACGAGCTATGACGACGCAGAGGCTAGTCTGGCGGCGAAAAGGGACAAATGGGAAGAAGAGGGAGAGGATGAGGAGTCAAATCTGGTCGAGAGGGAGGAGTTGACGCGTCGAAAGAGCGAGCTAGAAAAGGAGAGGAACAGGCTCCAGGCCCAGTGGACAGCAGCGACTACGACGGAAGAAGGAAAAGGAGTGCAGCAAATGAGGGAGGAGATTGAGGAGTTCCGGAAACAAGCGCTTATGTGGACGGATAATATCTACGTGCTCGAGGGCTATTTGAGTAAGCTGGCAGGAGGGGATCGGGAGGTTATTGCTGCGGTGCAGAGAGAATGCTATGGGGATGAGTATGTGGAGGGAGAGGGCTTGAGAGAGCTGATCTAGGGACACACTATTCATCATTTCATACTTGAGGACGAGAGGAGATTGTTCTGAATCTAGACTGTAGACTAGTCCTTGAGATGGATCAGACCACGAGATGAAACTGACAGATGTGAGGTATCACAATCCAAGCAGGTGGAGGCATAAGACACGAGAGCAGCTCAAACTAAGACAAAATAGTCCAGCCTCCAAGAGAAGCTTGACTGTCAGCCTGCGCAAACTCGTTGGTCTTTGCCTTTCTCCGCCTGGTCCGGCTTGTTGCTTATCTCGAACTTGTCCTTATCCCCTCCCCTTCTCTGACACCACCAGTCCACCACACCTCGTGTTATATTAATCCATCCCATATCTATCTACCACTTACACGCTTACAGTCACAGTAACAGCCCATCGGATATCTTCACCCACTGTCCTCCGGTCCCCATCTCGCATCAACTCCATCAACTCCATCAACTCCATCGAGTCCGCATCCTCCGACCGACGGAACTCCCCTCTTCCTTTTGGCTTCGACTAACCCGCATCGTCTACGGACTAACCATCTACCCCTTGCCGACCGGGTGTTCTTCGGGAAATACACACGCATCACACGGTCGTCTCACCTCTGCCTTTTTTGGGTCATTGCTGTGTAGTGCTTACTCGGGCTTGCTCGGTCACACATCCAAAGGGCATTCATTCTCTGGACCCTTATCTGTTGTTCCTGGTCGACACGCGAGAAATAACGATGCGGCCCTCTCCGTCGTTCATGATCAACACCTCCTGACGTCCCTCACAATACAAGCACTCGGTTCCTCCTGAGAAGCGGATCTTCCCGAGTAGGGCCTAGACACAATCCTGGATCGTCGCGCGATCCTAATACTGTTTTAGCTCGTGTCAAGGTGGTGCATCTGCGCCCAACGGTGACATCGGGACTGGTGGCTTTTCTTGCCTGAACTTCCCGGCGCCTGGACGTGTCATCGGTGGATGCAAATTTACGGACAGTTTCCAGGTCTCTGTCATACCGAGTTGCTCTACCTGCGTCTGACCGCGCCTTCATCTATTTTCGTCACCTGAACCGCGACTATTCTATCAAGACGATCGGAGCTGGCATTTGATAGTCTTGACTTTGGCAATTCGTCTCATTTCTCTTCCTTTTCCTTTTCCCCTCACTTTCCTAATCGTTCCAGCATCATTTCTCCCTCTTGTATGGCGTGAGCGCAGCGTGATTGTGTGTCATGTCCGTCAAGTCCTTTACCTCCCCACCCTCGACCTCGCCGCTCGGTCGGAATCGAAGCTCTCTATTGTCCAAGTTCCGCTCGCCGTTCGGTCACAGGCATCGCGGCATTGCAGACTATTATATCGAGCCTGACGATCCCTGGCGCTCGTACTTCCCCGGCGATGTGGTCAAAGGCACCGTGGCCCTGACCGTGGTTCGACCTGTGCGGATTACACACTTGGTGGTCTGTCTACATGGATATGTCAAGGTGTTCAAGAATACTGTGCCTTCTGGGGAAACAGATCCCGATCTTGGTTTCCTTGGCCCAGGGCGCGGTCGTCGAGGGCCAGAATATTTGGGCAACGGCCTGGCCACCCTGTTCGAGGACGAGGTGGTTCTCTGCGGCGAGGGGCGCCTCAAGGAAGGCGTCTACAAATTTCGCTTCGAAATGTGCTTCCCTCCTTATGCGTTGCCGAGTAGTATCAGCGTGCGTGACTTCCTTCCTATTTTGGAATTGATCGCCTTATGCCGTGCTTCCAGTTTCGCTGACTACTATTTCTGACTGCAGTTTGAACGAGGGACTATCTCATATATGCTTACATCCACTCTGACCAAACCCACGACGATGAACCCGACCGTTTCCTGCCGAAGACGTATCAATTTTCTAGAGAACATCGATATCGCTCCCTTTCCGGCCCCTAAAGCTCGCATTGTGACCCTCGAACCTGTTACTAAACGCTCAAAACCCAAGGGCAAGGCCAAGTCGACAGAATCCGACCCGGCTGCGGATGCGCAGTCTCTGGAGCCGTCTCCCAATGGTAGTGGTGCGGTTGGAGATAATCGCCCGCCCCTCAGTCCGGCCCCCAGTAATGTCAGCTCATCGAGTCGGCTTAGCAACAGCAGTCAAAGCTTTCAACTGGTCAGTGACCCTGGTTCGTCTGCTGGCACCGGGATACGCAATGGCAGCATCACCCCTTCGATCGCGGATAAGACCATCACGGCGAAGACTGAACTTTTACGGGCCGGTGTGCTGCCGGGTGAGACGCTACCGATCGTCATCACCATAAATCATTGTAAACAAGTGCGCAGCGCGCATGGAATCATCGTCACATTATACCGTCAAGGGCGCATCGACCTTCATCCTGCCATCCCGGTCGGCAGTACAGCGGATGGCAAAAAGCCTGTTTACGAGGACTACTATCCGCGGTCACGGACGGGGCTGGGAGGTCTTACGATAGGCACTAGTCGGACCAGCAGCGTCTTCCGGAAAGACCTGGCTCAGACGTTTGCGCCTTTGATTGTCGACCCGACGAACATGACTGCCGTGGTGAAAACGTCAATCCGCATTCCGGAGGACGTTTTCCCTACTATTACGCGCACTCCAGGCAGTATGATTAATTTTCGCTATTATGTGGAGGTGGTTGTCGACTTGCGCGGCAAGCTCACGTCTCCCGAGCGCTTTTTACCCCGGTTCAACATGGTATCGTCGGGGAGTAATTTCTCTCCAAGCGGCCAAATTCTGAACCCAAGTGATCCCAACGGCAACTCGATTACCGCGAACTGGGCGGGCAACATTCTAGACACGACGCAGATTCGCCGTGAAAAGGGAGTTATAGCTGTCGCGTTTGAGGTCGTGATCGGATCCCGTGACTCGCAACGGCGCAAAGAGAACACTGAACGGACGCCAGTTGTTCCTGCGGGGCCTGATGTACATCCATCTCAGGGACATCTCCCGGTGGAAAGTGACCATTGGCAGAACGGTTATAGCCCGATGCCGACCGCGGACACAGAGTATCCGACTCCAACCGACTATGACTTTCCTGATGAGTCGCAGTGGTCAGAGTATATGGACGAAACCCCTCAACACTACCAATCATTGGGCGGAATGGTTGCAACACCGCAGCCGGAAGAGCCTACGGATGAGAAGGCGCGGCTGCGGCAAGCTGAGCAGACCCTCTTACCCAGTCAGCCGCCGGATGATCCTGGACCAGGACCTTCGACCGGTCACTTGGCGATACCAACTGCCCCTGTGCTTCCTGAAGATGACCACATCAACGGCTACCATCATCTACCGTCACCGGTGGAGAACGGTCTGCCTCACACGTTGAGATCGGCGGAATCCGTGCAGACTGTAGTTGCCAGCAGCAGTATGACCGAACGGAATGGAAGTATAGCACCGCCCGGCGAAGATAAGCAGGAATTGGAACGACGGCGACTCATGATGGAAGCCAGTGCCCCAGAAGACATGGATGCTCCCAACGACCACTCCCCTGTGCATGGACCCAGTGCGCCGGTTTTCCATGATGACCACGACGAGCAACTGGTGGGAGGGTCGGCGCACGGGGACGAGTCATTACCGCGTTACCAGCGATAAGAAGTGAAGCTGTTAGGCGATTCATGATGATGTACGATTTTCATAGTTTGTATTTGTCTTCATCCGCTACTTAGCATGGGCGTGGATATTACTTCTATCTTGCATTTTTCGGCCCAGGAGATACCAACTACGTTATTGATTTATTTGACGGCTTCGATAGCCAGGAACAATGGGATTCAGCTGTAGCAAGGAGCTATCATCATTATTTACCAGATATGAACATTTTGAAGCAATATCTCTCTGACGGGTTGTTCTTGTCGGACCCGTATAGTAGACTTTTGTCAGCAATGAAAGCCTCACAATAACCAGGACTCTACGACAGTCTCGAGAGAAATTGACAATTGCGATCTTCTACCTGCCTACAGTGAAATGTGGATCTTATTTCCGTTTCCCAGTGCTCCGTGCTAGTTGACCAGAACGGACTGACAATTGCTACTGCGACTGATAGGACGATCTCCATAGGTAGGATGGGAAGGACGCAAGCTCAGTAATGATCCCTGAAGGCTTGACATGATGAAACGCTCCTCGACCGTTTTGGCTCCGGGACTGCAAGACTCATAAAGCTTTTCGGGTTAGTGATACAATAAAAATATCTTAGTCGCAAAGAAGTCCTTGCAGTTATTGGCAGTAGGAAATGAAGATATCAAGCGGGCATGCTTAACGGTCAAGCGGTTGAGTATGGGCCTTGTCCTGCTCTCCTATTGGAACGGTGCCATTGACCCCAACGAAAGAGTGGTTAGTTGTAGAGATGTGCAGCATCTCTATGGCTACCACGTTCACGATCATCGTACGAACACTGTCTGCTTCAGCGCTTGTTCGTTCACCCATCTGTAAATTAGTATCTGCACCGGTAGACGAGACCCTCAGCTGTGACCCAACCACGTAGTCGCAACCTCGAGTACTCAATGCTGAGCGTCAACGTCCAGTCTGAAGTAGCCGTCGAGAGATGAAGAGGACCAGGATGCCAGAAGCAGGCTGGTCGAATCGATGCCTTTCTGCAAGAATTAGTGCGGAGCCCGCATCAAGTTGCAACAGCGCCTTTTGCAGACTTCTCCATGGCAACCAGCGAAGCCGTTTGCGGTTTTCTGCAAGCTCATGAGATGAGGGGTTGTTGAAGAATCTCGGAAGCGCCGGCCTTAGTTGCAGCCGCTTTATCTCCTGCGTAGGGGTAGAACGACATGGGTCGCAAGTCTCCAAGCAGACTGCTAACTGCAGAGTAGTCAGAGAGAAGACGATGGGGAAGAAGGGTCCAACTCGAGCGTCAAGTCGGCCTGTCAGCTAGATGTGAATTAAGCGACTTTGCTGATTCAGGGGAGGGGTAATCACTCCGGGCGAGCCGCCAGCAGACCCCTCGCGCGTTGACGCCGAGCGAACCAGGGATGGCAACGGGAGGGCGAATCCAAAGTGGCTTTTTGAGTAGAGTGAGTTAAGCGTCTCTAGGTTAGTAGTATGCTTATGTTGGCAAGGGTTTGACAGCGCGAAGAGCTTTTAGAGGGTTGATTCTGGTAGCGCGCGACAATGCGGAGGATTCGTTCAGCTGGAAGGGTTGGACAACGCATGTCCATGGCGTAAACATTACGACAAGAGGGATATATAAGAGCAGTAGCATCGCATACTGGTCTCACAAAGATCGTTGTCTTCTCATTGTCTTCCAAAGGGTGTTTGGAGGTTGATTGCCAGCTTGTGGAAAGGTCCCCTCCTCTTCATCCTCACCCCCCTCACTGTACCATTCACACCTTCGTCTGAAGACCCTCTTTCAGAAAGATCGCCACTACCTCCTGCAAATATGTGAGTATAACCTTCCAAACTCAGCATCGTCTTCTGATTTGCAGAGGGGGATGTTGTGTTGTCCAGCAAAGCAGCCGCTCACTTCGGGCTGAAAGTGCTGGATTGGGTTTAGCGTGTGATAGCTGACAGGAAGCTTTACAGAATTCTGTATCTGTATCGTACTCGTACGGTTTCGCGCGACAATACGACGTATCCTACAGGGCAATGCGAGTGCCTAGGTTTCCAGGCTGCAGATAAATCTCACTCCACATCCTTCCTTCGATCTCTGTTGTTGCGGGCCAGTCAGGGATCAAAAGGAACGCATTTCCTGCCTAAGAGCTGCTCATATCTTGACTCTCTCTTCCTTCTGTCTTTCGTTTCCTATCAGTCTCCTTGCAGCCGTTCATACCACAAACACCTGGCGTTTTGGCCTTCCAGTCCTAAGCGCCGTCTACATCATCTTCTATATCTACTGCCACGCACGACAACCAAACGTCGCGGGCTGGAATATTCAGTCGACGGAGCGACTGTTCTGAGAAGACTACCATTCAGTTGTTTGCTCTGGGTGAATGTCAAAATGCCTTCCGCAAAACCAGTTCTGCATCCATTAAAGACACCCAAAACTACAAAGTTCCCTTCGGAGCTACACAATGAATCCTCGTCGAGTCTGTCGGACGGAGTGAAGCAAGAGGATGGCATTTCCACGCCCATCACGCCCCCTGCGGCTTACACAGAGTTCCTCAAAGCGTTCACGCCCGTATTCTCCAGCCCTACCAGCGCTGGAGTGAGCTTCCCAAAGTTTCCCTTTGACAGACCTGCCAACTCTGCAACATCACAGCCTACCAGCGCAGTCAGCGGCTCTTTCGTCTTTAATGATCCCGTCCGATCTGCTACCGCTTCACTTCCGCCGCCTACTCCCTTCACAGCACCGGCATCTCAGCCTAGAAAAGACCCAACGTCGTTGCGGCGCTTGCGGATACCGCAGACATTGAGGTATTCGCCGACAACGGAGTCTCCTCAGAGTGCGACTACAATTCGCTCGCCCTTTTCTCCGTCAGATTGGAAGCTACGCTATTTTGATGCGCCGCGGAGTGCAAGTGGCCGAGTTAGCGTGAGACACGTCGTGACTCGAACGGTGACCTACAAGAGGACACAGCTCGAGGCTCCGCCTAAAGGCAAGCGAAGGAAGTGCCAAGAAGACAAAGAGTCTTAGTGTCTTTGTCATACGCGGCTTTCGGTCAGTCGGGTTTAATTAGTATGGACGGATCAATTAGCGCAAGGGTTTGGTGTTGGGGAGTCTGGCGAAACAAATAGCATTCAAATTCATACGCTGCAGATCCAAAGTTCGTTTTGATTGATATTGTGGGCTTCGTTTACTTTGCATACATAGTAATTCAAGAGACGCCAGCTATACCTGAGCTGAGCACCCTCTAATGATCTGGCCCGTCGTTCTTGCTAGCGCTGGTACCCTTTGATTCAGCTACCAAATTGTTTCTAAAGCCCTACAGGCAGTTGGACTCTACCTGGTGAAGTCTGACCAATCCCACGCCTATTCGTTGTTTCCAGAACAACGGTGGATTGACATACTCTGGTCGATTACCACACTTCGCCCAATATGGCTCCGCTATGGTTACCAGTCTTTAGATACTCTACGATCAACCAACCGCACATGACTCAGTTTTCTTCGGGGAATGTTCCGGTTCGCCGGATACATGAAAGACAGCACAAAGAAGCCATCTCCAACATCTATCTAATCCGGAACCGCTGTGATCCAGTGATCAACATTGAACTCTAGTTCAAATCCCGGAGCCAGAATACCGGATCATGACAGCTCAGTCCTAAAAACAACGAACGGGTCACCAGCTTGACCCCAACAAGATCACATCTTAGCTCAAATTGGCTCAATGAAGCGAATCGGACTCTCCGATTCTGCCCCATCTCATCCGAGGGGTCCACGTGTCAGTCCAAGCGAGAGCAATGTCGGTTCACGGCGCCATCATGGGGACGTCATTATGAACCAGCAGCGCTGAGGCTTATGAACCAACAGTGTTGAGGCTCATTACTGGTCTCAGCGAATAACTTAATATCAAGAGAAGCCAAAGCCAAAACCACCGGAGGGACGGGTCAGACAAAGAGCAACAGCCCACGCACCTAGGGACCAACGTCCCAAGGACATGGTAGCAGCGGTGATTGGATGCGCCAGTCGCACATGCTCTGGGTTGAGGCTCACAGACTGCTTCCAGACGCAAAGAGAAGATGGCGGTCAAACGGACGCGCTGCCACGCGGAGATATCTCGAGTCAGAGTCTGTATTCCCAACAGGCTACATACGATCTCAATGGTGCGTCGAGGATCCTTTGACGCCCTCGACGCTCAGATCGGATCCTGATGCTTGTTTTGGGGCCTGTCGCAAGGATCCAAGTTTGTAGTAAGACGCTCTCTGCGCCTTTATGGCAGCCCGAGGGATCAGTGCGGTCGACTAGTTCCGGCTGCTTGGTGTTGGAAGTGAAAAGGAGTTGCGATCAACCAGTTGGGCGACCGGTGTTGTTGCTGTTGATGTTGAAATACAGTACGAATGAAGTTGTAGTATTATCATACCGTTACCAACTGGATACGTCAATTACCAATTCCATACAACAACCCAGACGATCACATCGATTGTCCTCGCGCCCCTTTTCATTTCAATAGTCGACGCTTAGAAACTAGACTAGTAGACGGTTTCACCCAGAGTATCTTCTACGATCCTTGTCTAGGTCCACAGGTAAGGACTAGTGCGAGTTGTTGTGGGTGTGGTCTTGTCTGGCAATATCACAGCATCTAGCAGACTGTGACCACACTGACAAGAGCTATTGGCTCTCATTGGAAGACAAGACGCGCTGGATGTTTCGAGGCATCGTGACGAATGCAGGCTCCGTCCAGAGATCGTTGCCCCTCAGTCGATCTACTCTATCTACTCCATGCACCGAGACGTGTCGACTTCATCAGACGATAGTGGATGTGAACAGTCCCGCAGGTTTGGTAAAGCCACTACACTATCCAGAAACCTAATATGCCTACCGTGTATTTCGTAATACAGCCAGCACAACCCCCATCGACGATTCCACCCCATATTCCAACTCCAGTACAGTTTGACTTTCGTAGGTCACTTTCTCCTGTCCTTGCCTCATGCCCCTCTTCCACCTCCCATCCATACCAGCTACTCCCATCTGAATTCTTCCTGTAACCCACCATGTTTTATATCACCAGCCGTTGTGTTTTATCACCCTGCATCAGTGGCGGCGACGAGCCAATCAGGCAACCAAGCGGTATTGTTCCAAAGCACTGGGGCATCGTGGCAGATGCAATTAAGCGCCGGCGCTATTCTCAACCGGGTTGTAGTGGGACCCTGTGGTGGCTCCCCGCTGGATGTTTGGGGACGGTATCCTGCTGCCATTGGTGCAATTCGAAAAGATACACCAGCTGTGTGGGGAGCCGGGATGACATGCGGGTCTGGTTTTCGGGTTGTTCTGACTGTTGTTTCCATAGGGAAGGGCAGGTAAGCGCCCGGAATGCTATTCTTGGATACACCTACGTCTGCGGACTTTCCTGCTCTGTATCTCACTAGAACTTGGTTGTCGAGGTTTGTGTGTCTGTTGACAGTTTCTGAGTATCAACTGTGCTTCCACGAGGCAGATCGCGCAGAAGAAATCCATGGGCACTGTCCATACTTCGTAGTCGACTGACGATTAGTAGAATGGACTACAGAGTCGTGGAAAAGTATATGCAGTATGCACTATGCACGATATCACACAATGCGCGGCTTTGGCGCCGTGATCTGAAGGATTCGAAACGAATCATCTGCCCCAGAGCAGGATCACGGCGCGTCAACAACCCCTCAGCTAACCACGCTGGCAGCGACCATCGAATGACAAGAAGAGCAAAGAGTCGCGGCATTATCATTACTGCGTAAGCTTGAGTTTGTGACGAATTTTGACTGGGAGGTTTGATGCAATCTGTTTCGCTGAGGAGTGGGTTGGTCATTCAGTTGGCGCTTCGGTTTCCGATTGTGGGATTCTCTACGTTGGGGAGATAGACACGTATGAGG
>JAABUG020138837.1:0-17318 GCA_011319215.2 Scortechinia acanthostroma
TCCGATAAATAGCTCATATGGGAAGGTTTCGTGCTCATTCTGCAACGTATTCCTGTCAGTCGTAGCTATCTATCCCAGGGCCCTATAATATCGGTCATTGACAGTGAAGAAGTAAGCAACATTTCCTTAGCGTACTCTATAAATGTTGGAATAAGGGGGGTTTGTCCAAACCAGACACTACTCTGTATGGCTTAGCATAATCGCCCTGGGCACCACCAGAATTGCCGATAATTACATCGTACCCAGCTTCTAAGCAAGGTAAAGAGTAAAGACTACAAAGATCCATCTAATATGTCTGCCGCGAGCGCGAGAATTCGGGGGCCTGGTAGCTCCGCAGGGATAAAGGACGGACTCCTCTGGAGTGGCCGGAGCGCGATAAGTTGTAGGACATCAGATATCTGCTCCTGGATCTGGTTAGTGAACCGGTGGAATGCGACGTTTTCGGGGTCAAAGCCGGCCAGCAGCCTGGTTTATAGTATAACAGAAGTGGTCCACCATCTGCTGTTGCATATGGATGTCAGTGATGCCCAGTTCAGTAAAGTGGGATAAATTCACGGCACGCAGAGTGCATTGGGCATGCGCAAACATGATAAGAAGAGTGGCCTCTATTGGAGCGCTTTGCGCAGCCGGTAAGGGAGCCACCGTGTCGAATTCAAAGTCATCGTAGTTGACGTTAGTAATGGAATGTGTCTGAATCCATGCAGAGCGCATCATGCTCTCCGATCCCCGGTTGAGTGATGCCTCCAGGTCCAGCCAGCCGATCAAGTGCCACAAGCGTCGGCGCATCTCTCGTTCAAACGGCGTCACTGGAAATGGAGGATCGGTCATGTGCAGTGAGAGTGCTTGCGCTATGTGAAGGGCTACGCTGAGCATTGTCCAGACCCGACGGCTGTGATCGTGTGTTCGCGAGGCCACCTGCACCAGCCGTTAGCTAGCGACGCAGTCTCCCCGATGGCAACGGGACTGACCAAAGACAGGACGAATGCTTGCAATACTGTCACATCGTTGGTAACAAGAAAATCTACTTTTGCCAACAGACTTAGGATGCGTCTTCTCGTCGATCGCAGCGAAAGCTGCGTCTGGGGCATGTTCGCCATGGGCGTCTACCGCGGCCTCATGCTCTTCCAGGAGTCACCCATCCGCTTCCAGAAGGACAAGCGGCTGAAGTTCTGCTGGCGGGGCAGGGAGACGGATGGCGGGCATAGTCCAAGTAGGGCTTTACCTCCAAGAGATAGGCACAGAGAGACGGCCGGTGCAAGATCTTCAAGACTGGGTCGACTTGATGAAGAAAAATCTCGGCGAGTATCCTCCGACGCAATGGCTCCGAAAGTGACTCCCGGTGATTGTCTGTGTGTCGTTCTTGTCTCGTCGGGTTGTTGGCAGACCTGCTGCCCTGGGTATCGTCTTCGGTGTCGGTGGATCGCGGAATGACCAACTATTCTGTAGTTAGAGACTTGTTATCCTGTATTAAGGGCAGACTGCTCACTGGCTGTGGAAGAAACGCTTTTTCAGATGTCTGCATGGTTTCCGACGGCGAATTCGGCAATCGTCTAGTCCGACGCTCGGTATTTTCGCAACCGCTGCTGGTTACATCGCCCATTCCTCTCGCTGACCGCGTGAAGTCCTGTATGACCTGCTCTAGCTTCGCTACACGATTGTGCAGATCTGCTCTCGACTTATTGCCTTCTTGCCCGACTGGCCGCGTGGCCAACGTGCGCGCTCGACAGCAATGCATGAAATCCCATGCTTTAGGCAGTTTGTGCAGGGGCTCTTCTTGTCGCATTTTACTTTGCGTCGCGCGCAGGCCTGGCAGGTCAATCGGACGGCCAAAGCGGGAGGCATGACTGTCACCGTATGCTGAACTGGATTGCGGTCAATGTAGCGTAAGTTGCTGTGAGAGATCATAATACATAGCTATAGTGCCCACTAAGGCAGTGTGGAGTGACGTTTATTGTGGTGTTTGAAAGTTGCGGGCAATAGGTGTAGATTTGGGGAGACACCCATCGCCAGTCGCAACAAGGGTCTGCCCCCGCGGAAATTGTCCTATTAGGCCGTAACAGGTATGATGTGCGGGCACCCCCACAAGATGCTTTTGCAAGCATGGGTGACAGATTAAGAGTATCGACTGCGCTAGCTAATGGCACATAAATGCGCCAATAAAATTGATGCTGCGTTCCCAGGCCTAGGGAACCAGGGGCAGAAATGCTCTCCAATTCCAATAGCCTTAGCATTCAAGTACTCCTACCACAACGATTGTATGTATAACCCCTGAATAAACCCTTTCCCCAATGCTTTCGGGTCTTGCACAGGGATCGGGGTGTCGGATACTCGGGATACCGATGCGTCCGAGTTGCCGATTGTGCTCTATGTGCGGACCGTCTTCCTTGCGCGTCGTGATAGGAAAAGCGTGCTACATACTGCACCACACCAGAATCCATGCTCTGTGAATCTATTCGTCTGATGTCCTTGGTTGCGGTGTCTGTATTGGATCTGTAGGAATCCTACTCAATGTTTGAATTATATTACTTCTTGTCGCTGTACATCTTATCGACGACGCAAGTGATAGACAATATATATCTTAACAGATATAGGACAAAAAGCAGTTCCAACGCCAGTAATGCTACAGAACATGCTCGCTAAGAATCGCAAAAGAGACCTAACAACGCCTCCCGATTCGATCCTCAGACCCAGGTTCAGGCTCTGGCGGTAAAAAGTCAAACCTTCCTGCCGATGGGCCGGGGCCACAAGTGGACTTTCTGACCATGACATCAACGCAATTCTGTTTCAGCCGGCTATGCGGCGCTGTTCTCACTTCGTCAGCTTCCAAAGATATTGGTTGACTATCAGAGACTCACCCAGACAATGAAATACAGTCATTCTTCGGTGAAAGGTACCATTGCAGTGACAGCACTGTGGCGATTTCTTTTTCACGCAGACCACTTCCTGCGAATGCAGAGAACCCAGTTTCCTCGACTGAAACCCGGAAGACATGAAATAGATATAATCTGGCGGGACACTCAGCGCATGAACGAAATATCGAGCACCAGGGTTGAGGATGTCGGGAATTCCGGGTTGTGGAACAGTCAAAGAGATGGATGACAGTTCGAGACTCCAATCTGATATATCTTGACCCCTGCTGCATATGGTACTGAACCGACTGACCGTGGCCGACACGTCGGAAAGTGGCACATGCATCGCAAGCTGGCGGCACTGACCTGCATTGAGGCATGCCCGTTGCTGACGATTGAAAGTGCGGGGGGGAGATGAAAGGAGAGCAGCCAGGAGGACATCGCCACAGCCAGTCCTCATCGCTCTGCGACAGTGAATAATGTCGGTTGAATTGTGTGGCGATACTGCTGGCATCCAGGGCATATCGAGAATTATTGGTGAGTCGTCGTCAAACCGCGCTGAATGCAACTCAAGGGGAGTGGAGACTTGAGAGATGAGCTCTATTAGCCTTAACGCCACTTTCCCTTCCCATTTCGATCCTGCCGTTCGAAGATTGGACATCGGTCCAGTAGAATCAATACAACGTCCGTAGACACGCCCCAGGATCTGCTCTTCCGACTCAAAACCCAGTTGAGACGGAGGAAACCGTTTGATTGCGCCGGCTTTTGAGCGAGTCATGTCAAGGAGCACAAATCGGCTGAGATTACCTCTTCTTATATCGGGGTCAAGGTACGTGTCCCTGATTTTATCCAGGAGCCGAGAGAAGGAATCCAGGGAATCTAGGAGTTCTCCGATTCTAGGACCTGGAAGCGAGATAGAAAAATCAGGAAGCTCAGGAAACATCTCTGAGGTGTGCCGGAGCAGCGATCGGAAAGTGTCCTGAGTATCAAAGAGTAATGCCGGATCCTTCCAAGTCTCTCCATCTAGTGGACACCTGGACGTAGTCATGGAGTTGTATTGAAAAGGTGTTTTCCCTGAAACCGGTTTCCCAGTCAGCCAGAGCAAGGCATTTTTCTCACGCTTCCATTCAACAGACGCTGGGTCCTGAAGAAGCCGGCAGCAAAGCCCCTCCGCACCGTCACCTATTTCGTGCTGACGCTGACGACGGTTCATTTCTTGGAGGGAAAGTGTCTGTCCCCCCGGTGTCAGCGGATCCTCTGATAACTGACGTATGATGTTGTAATCGCCAGTTAGTGTGTATAAATTGGCGTCGTGATGGGAATGGATAAGACTGCATGGTATTTCATGTTCCTCATCAAGCAATGCAGTTGCCGCTGTGCGCTCGGTTGGAAGAGCGGCGATCCAGCCAACCGTATAAAGATCTGGGCTCTCCAAGGCTTTTTGGGCAGCCATACTTGTATGAGAGCTGCTGGCTGTCCATCGCAATGGGCGACGATGCCTTGAGTAGACCGGTGTACTTAGTGGCTGAGCCTTCTGTTGTGGGCTGTTGTGTTGGGATATTGTTGTATTGTCTCCTGTGTTTGCCATCAGATCATCCAGCATATCGTCTGCTGGAATGATGAATGCCGTCTGGGACCCAGTATCGCCCGCGACGACATGACCATAGATCATCCCGGTGCTGACATCTCGGACGATTGAGCCAGAGTCGCCAGGACGAAGGGAGTGCTGGAATTCCACCGAGAGCACTTCGGTATAGCCTGTAGTATGTGGTAGCCGAATACAGGTACGTCTGTCAGACAGAACTCCGGCAAGTAATTTACCGGAGCCTGTAAATGCTGTCACATTAATAGCTCCTGGCGCTGGACGACCAACGCTTCTCTCAGATAAGACGGGCAGATCTAAGGAGAACTTGTCGCCGTCATCAATTTCAAGGAGACAGTAATCCAATTTGTTTAATGTCATGCTATCGTGCAGAGTGCCAGAAGCAGACGGCGTGATAGATCCCGCTTTGGCTGGGAGGCACCCGCTCTCCTTGGAATCGCTGACAACGGCGCTCTGTATTGCATTCTCCTCAAGGCCGGAGTCCTCCGAGTCGACATCTGACAAGTGTTCCTCGTCGAAATCCCACTCTTCCTCGACATCAGATGAGTCGGGCGTGACACTATACTGGCTCATGAAGTCTGCCTCGCGGTCGTCTGCTGTATTATCGTTCCGGTCATCGAAGCCACCAAACTCGCAGTCGCTATCATCCGAGTCAAGACCGACACTGTCAGAGGCCATGTCTTGGGCATCATTGGAAAAGACGTGTGCAGGTGCCACGTAGAAACGTTTGCCCGAACGCTCAACGACGCACCCAATCGTCGCTGTCCGGTACGTCGCAGATGCACCGCAGGTTTCCCTGAGCCGTAGCTGCATCCCTCGAACAGTCTGTGGCCTGTATGGGTCGAATACGGGGACGATATCGTAATCGCGATGATTTGCAAGACGAGGCGGAGATGAATAGGACATGGAAGATGATAGGAGTCGGAGATCTTTGAGGTGAGGGGGATAGTCCCAGTGACCAAAACGAATCCCGGGCGGGCATTGCTGTAGAACGTCTGACTGCTCCACGGCTCTCATAGCTGCCTTCCGAGACTTCTGGTGCTTACAGGAAAACATGATATGGGGGACGGCAGTGGACTTAGTTTCACCAATCATGAAGATGTCGAACAGAATGAAACTCGAGCTCGGCACTGGACCACACAGTTCTTCTAGCAGCAGTTTTATCTGTGGTTTGATTTCTTCAAACGCCTCTTTGGCAGGCCCCTCGGCCTTCCAGCAGTTATACTTGCCTTTCTTGATGCCACGAAATTTCCCTATCGACAGCTCTGGGTCCGGCCACCGAGGCTTTTGTTTTTGGAGCAGACTCAGCGTCGCTTTAATCCTCGAGGTACTCATTGGGGCGATTGTATAGGAGGAGAGCCAGAGTTCCTGTCATAAAACTAGACAGGTTGTGACGCGATGAGTCAAGGTTGATGTAGAGGGGTGATTCTGCTCCGGATGCGTCAGGGAAGAGAGACGAACAGAAGAAGAAGCGAATGGCAGACGGAATGGCGAGAGAGTCACCCATATGATATGGATGGACACGCAGCCGCGATTGCGCTTTGGGCACTGCGGCTGTGTCAGCCTTGCATGCTGCTGCGGTGGCTGTGCCTCTGTGATCATGCAGCCTTGTCACGGCGGCTATTGCGGACCTTTACAATAGGAGATATAATCAGCGGGCTTGACCGCTCAACAAAGGATAGGTGAGCCAGGATTGTCCAAAATGAACAATAGCATTCAGTTGTCGCCCCCTGGCCTATCGCTTGATGCTTCCTTTCTTGAATCGCCGGTCCCACCCGAGCGTCAGGAGAGAATTGTCGCTCACCTTTGGGGCAACAGTATTGCATACAAAAAACAGCATTTCAGGCCCTACTTTCAATACTATACCGAACAATGCAGAGTGGCATTTCACTCTCACGGAAGCCGTCTACCAATCAGAACACATCAACACATTGTTGACATTGCCAACTGCATGCACACCGGATGTACCCGCTTCGCAGTTAAAGATTTCATTAGCCAAAATCAATGGACCAGCGAGCCGACATCAGAGGATGCCGTCAATACTTCCATAGATCTGACCGTCCGCCTTCTTCTTATGCTTGACATTGGTGAATTTCAGAATGCATATTCGGGCCGGAAGAAGCTACTGTGGGTGGAAGGGTCACTGCAGGAGTTCGTGCACGAGACACTCCCAGAAGCGATATCCCTGGACCACGATAGGATCAGATTTGACAAAGCGTTCAAAGTGTGTAACATGGTTCGCATCGCGGGATTCAGGGTCGAGCTGACATCCAACCTATCTGATCATCTGCGACTGAGGGATGTTGATAAAAAACTCACCGTATTTCATCATGCGTCATTTCTGGTGGCACACAGACAGTATGCCAACCTCACTCCACGTTTCTTTTACTAGCTACATTACTAACAGCGAGATATCGCAATAGGACATCAATGTTCCCAGCAGGACTCGTGGATGAGACCCTGGCCACATTAGCCCTTCTTTTTCCACAAGGCGACAAGGAGACCGAAAGATGGTACAAAAAGCAAGACGAACCTGATGAATTGGACGATAGTATCGGACATTGTGGGACAATAGACAGACAAATTGGGGAATTCAGGTATTGGCATGATCGACTGGTCGTCCTGAAATCCGAGTTCGATGACTCCAAGCCATCGACCGTCACACAGTGGTGGAATGATAGACGGGAGGGAGGCCAGTGGTATGCTATATGGTCTGCTATTGTATTGACCGTTCTGTTTGGACTTGTGCAGAGCATTGAGGGGGCATTGCAAGTGTATAAGGCGTACAACCCGTGAGCTGCGGTTATATTGTTTCCTCGACCCAAAAGCTCCGACATGGACGCACTTACGGGACAAGAAAGTCGGATTCGTGAAGCTCTCCTAAAGGCGGGACACAGACTGTATAATGTAGTCAAGATACTGGCAGGTTAGAACTTGAATTGGTCGATCAACCAGATAGTACCGTCGCAGTCACCTGGAATAGGGCACGACATGTCCACTTAGCCAGACTCCACCGGGCAACCCTAGCTCCCCCCGTAGAGCTAGCCCATATTGGAAAGTTACTATACGAATGCGAACTTCCAGCTTGGGACATCGTGGGCAACGAGTCTGCTGGGATTCATGGCTCTGGCCTTGGGTATTTTATTGGGTATTTAATTGGGTTGGGCGGCGGATCCGGTCGCGGACCAAGTAACATCTGAAGACGAGGGAATATGATGGATAGATATATAAGCAGCGAGACGTTTGGTCGATCACTCCAGATCAATTCAGCACTGTCTGGCTTTAATGGATAATGCCGTATGTTGGAGCATCTTTGCTAGTCGCGCTGGGAAGGCGGAACTCCAAGTTCCACTCGGCATTCCAGGGCTGCAGTTTTACGACATGCTCTTGTGTTGATAGCAGACATGAGGTACGCCGTCTCATTGGAGGTTGCGGGGGAGTTGGGGGTTTTGGGAAGTGAAACTGGACTGGGACGAGGAGTTGAAAGTGTACCTGTATTCTGGACACAGGCTTGCTGCAGCAGGGAAAATGAACTCTTCAGTGTATCGTAGGATCCCCGGTTGAAAATGTCCGAGTTACGGGATCTCTATACTAACAAAGACCATGACAAAGGATAAATAAACTTGTCAAGGAATCTGATTGGGGTTAGTCGGTCAGGACCTCGTCATCAAGTTATTGTCAGCCAGCTAGATGCGCTTTAACATGGGTAGTATACCGGTCAATTTCCCATGCCATCCCTCGGCGGTGGTCCCTCAGCTCCTGGAATCCCTAATTTGCGAAGTTGATTCCAGCACTCAACCGTGCAGTGCTCCAGACACCTGATATTTTTCGGTTCGGGCGCCTTCTTGACAGTGTGGAACTCTACTTTTGTCGTCCCGAGTATTGGCTTGCGTGTCTGGAATTTCTCGTTCGTGAAAAGATCGACGTCGTACACTCCCTCCAGCACCTCGTCCTTGCCACGCTTGCCCACCGTCCACACCTGATTCCAGGCGTCGAGTTGGAACCAGACATGAATCCTGAAGTGGTACAGCTTCCTGTAGCTATATACGGCGGTATGTGGCTTCACCGTGATGGTCTTTCCGTCTTCGAACTGTACCGTGGTCTCGTGTTCGGTGAAGGTCTTGTGTTCATGGCTATATTCACCCTTCAGACCAACTTTCAACCCCTCAAATTCTCCGCTTAGACCGATCTTGTCCTCAAACTCTTCGCCAGCTTTCACCCTATACGTCGTCGTCGTTTCTCCGTCTCGTTGACGGGGTTGTCGCTTGTGTTCGGGTAGCTTAACAGCTCGAACCACTCATAGCCCAAGATGTGGATATCGACAATCCTGTACAGTGCTTCGTCTCCGTCGTACCAATAGACTGGCGTTCTGTCAGATTTGACCAAGTTGTCGCCTTTGCGGTTCCAGCATTGGTATGCGGGGTTATCGGAATCGTCTAGTCTCATGTCCGTTTCTTTCCCTTTTTGTGCGGACTTCTTGGGTTTGCCTGCTGGGTTGTTCTTGGGGTTGCCTGCTATGGGCTTCTTGGGTTTATCCGCCGTCATGTTTGTTTCATTCCCTTCTGGTCCAAGAGGTAGCGAATGAACGTGTGAATGGGTTGGCTGGTTGATAGATTGATGAGGGGACTAGATGAATACAAGGAGTGAGCGGGCAATGGGGCGGGCATGACGGGGCCATTTATAGTCGAGCGGTGCCGCATGCACAAATTCCATACCAGACATGCCATAAGCAATACATTTACTGATTATGGTTATGCCGTTTTGTGGCGTCACATCGATGCAGAGGAGATGCGGTAATCACTGCAGGACAAGGTTAACAATCGAGTGAGCGGCAAGTCACCGGGTACTGTTAGCCATGCCTGGTTCCCACGGTTTGTCCATGGTGTCAGACAGTTATTCCACTGTCCCTGACAGACAGCTGGTTCAGCTGAGCCACAGAGCAAGTGGTGAAGGGCTGGCTGAAATGGCCATCCCTGACTGGCGGACGAGACGCATACAAGTCCGAGACCACCAGATGCCAGCGGTAACGCCGTGGAGCTAGGTATGCATAGCGGACATATCCGAACCGAAAAGTTACTATAGGCAAAGCTCAGCTGCTCATTTCTCCTTCAAACGGGCCTCCAGCCAGTCTCAGGAGTCGGGACAGGGCAGTAAAATATTACAAGTCGGAAGTATGCTATAGAAATAGCATAAAATTAGGAATTCAACAGCCAATCAAACGCTAACTACCTTTAAGAGAATGCAACTATCGACTTTGTAACTCAGCTTTGGCCTTCCTATGGGCCAGGAGTCCCACTGCCCTTCTCGGCGCTTCACAGGAAAGCGGCATTGGGCAGACCTGTTTGCCAGCTGATACACAAGGTCCTTTCACAGAGTCATAGGATAAATAGACTTCGCTCCTCTAGTCTTCCTTCAGTCAGCCAAAACCGATCCAAAAGTTCACCGAACCGGATCCGCCGGAATGACTCTACCAATCATTCCCAGTCTAAAGGGGGTTAATAGTTATTCCCCAAAGAAAGTGCAGAACTTAGCGCGAATGCGAGCGATGTCCTGCAAGACAGACCTAGAAAGATAGTGTCTTCAATAGCTTGTCCATGTGGACCCTGTCTAGTCCAGCTCCCTTATTTTTATTGTGCGTTAGCAGCAAGTGCTTGCCAGGCTATTCTTTGGCCTTGTACAAGTTCAGGCTTACGCAAGGCTCTAGAGGTGAATGTTTCTCGGGGTCCACTTATGTCTGACTGTGATGTTAATCTATGTATATATCCATAACAGGCAACCCAGACTTTTAAGAGTGATTGTGTTTGCCAAGAGTGACGTTCTTAGATGTCGGGACGTGTATTCTGTCAAGGACCAGGGTCCACTGAACAAGTGGGGTAGCGATACTATGCAAATACATAAATGCTCGCCTGTGTAGGTGGGAGAGATTATTCTCTTTCTGTTGATTTTCAATATCGTTGATGTTGTTGGTTGTAAAACATCATCTTCTTAGACTACTATTTTAACAGCTATGAGCGTGTCTTTCCATTTTTGATTTTATCCGCTGATCCCGACTGGTCGTTCTAACCGGAAGTGAGCATGCCCTAGCCAGGTAGTTATAATCCATTTGAATGAGAGAAGGGAGTAGACTCAGTTTCACTGCTCATGCCTGCTAGGCCCAGGTCGCTCAAGGTCCAATGTTATGGACAAATCTAGGCTCCAGAAACCTCAATTGGGTATTCCGTTCATCATCTGGCCAATATGTATTATTCTGGATTGGAAATAGTGGTGTCATCACCTGCCCTGCTTAATTGTTTAAATAGGCTTTACTTTCCAAGCCGAAGCATAGTCGGCCTCTTCCTTGCCAATTGCCATTGGATTAGAAAGAAGCGTTTTCTACACATATCAGTAAAGTGCGGCTGCGGTATGGCGTACCGTTGTATTGCTTTCTTGCCATGGGGTGCTCTCCTTAACTCTTTCTAATGTCCCAGGCCAGTCATCAGTAAGCCGGACTTACCTTACACGAGCTGATAGATATTCAGAAGTCTTCTTTCTGCCCTGTAGTATAGGGGACAGTTGTTGAATCGAAGTTCGCCATTGCTTTTGTGGTAAAGTCCACAGGGAGGGTGGGGGTAGCGACTGCAAAAAAGGACGTCGAACAGGAACCGAGGTAATATTCCCTTGCAAGCATGAAGTGCTCCACGACCCCGAGAAAGCAACCCAAGCAAGGCGTTCTTTGTCTCGTGTTCCCCCGAGCTTTCTTCGCGGGTACTCGCACAATCTAACCTTAGATAAAACTAGGTGATCTTGCGAGATTACTAGCTCGCATCTAC
The DNA here is from genome assembly GCA_011319215.2 of Scortechinia acanthostroma. NCBI lineage: Eukaryota > Fungi > Ascomycota > Sordariomycetes > Coronophorales > Scortechiniaceae > Scortechinia > Scortechinia acanthostroma. The sequence continues at coordinate 11,262 of JAABUG020138837.1, forward strand.
GGCAGCTTTGTCCCTGAATACGAGAGATAATCTGGACAAACGGCGTCTTTGACTTCGTATTCCGCACGTAGCGCATCCTTGAAGGGACCTCAATTTGCGAATACGACAAGCATTACGAGTGCCTTTTGGCAAGGTTGACTCGTTGTGGAGCATATGGGCCAGAGCGACAGTTTCGCTGAAGGACATGGGGTATATGTATCACCTGCGAGCCTTGGTATCACTACCCTCATAGCCTCAACTACACCTGAACATTATATACAATCCCAAAATGTCTACCGATACCCTCATCCCGATCCTCATCTACCTCACCGGCGAGACCCGAACCAACGACGTGATCCTCGTCGACGAAAACGTCTCCTCCTTTAAGGATTTCGCCGCATCACTCTACCAGAGCCTTCGCCCCAAGATCCCCGACTACTATCTGGAAAGCGGAGAGCGCAGCATCACGCAGGCCTTTGTGACATGGCAGTCTTCGGATATTTTTCCCAGTGAGACGGAAATTGTGGAAGGGAATATTCGGGCTGTCCTTCGGCTCCTTGCGGCGCGCAGGGGGGTTGATACTGTCCGGGTGTGGCTTAATGAGATTGATTAAACGATGGTATGTATAACTGATGTGATTGAGAGGATATTATTGATGGTTCATATCAGAAGCAGTCTCCTCGTGGTCGGATGGGATCTGTCGTTATGGATGAGTGAACGGATATTGTCCGTATCTACAGTGGAGGTCAATTGGCGTTTGCTCATGGTGCATTTACCAGGAGATGATAGATCATACTCGATAGATAGGATCTTGAATGGGAATATATTCAGCTCGAAAAGGCATTATCAATGAATAGTCTGTATGATACAAGATGCAGTCCTGTCGTCTGGCGGAATTAGTTAACGGCACCATTAGCTCCTATCTATCGTAACCTGACCACAGGTAAATACATTATTCTCATTTCTAAACACGTTAAATATACACAATTCCTCAGGAAAGATCTGCCAACAAAGCCTACCAGAGGATGTTGAGCTTCGCGAGGCCCTTTCTAGGCTGTTCTTCCTGTTCCCCGTCGTCCTGCAACAGATAGAACTGGATCAGACCAATCAGCGGCATATTCTGCAAAGTGACAATGCGCGTTTTATGCCATAATTTGTAGCCGTAATATAGACCGAGGACTATTGGGATGTTCATGTACGATGAAACAAAGGTTTCAGTATCCCAGTTGCCCCTGATGAATGTAGTGAAGCCACCCGTAAGCAGCATGAGGGAAAACAAGAACAGCGCCGCCCAGGTGAAGTAGGGCTGGAAAGGCGCGGCCCACGGAAGCTCCTTGTGTCGGTCGACTCCTTGCTTCTTGCAACCGTAGTAGAATCGGAGGTAGACGATGCAGACGATTAGCCAGTCCACTAAGGTGGCGACTGCCACAACATCACGCAGCCATCGAAAGACTATGGTTGCGGAGTTGGAGAGGGACATATATCCCAGGCATAGGAAGCTCCCGACAAAGATAATAGCCATATAAGGGACGGAGAACCGGTTTAGTCTTTGAAATAGTGCAGGAGCATGGCCATGGACGGCCATTCCGTAGAGAATCCGGGACCCACAAAGGATAAATGAATTGCCAGCAGACCAGGCGGAAGTAAGAATAACAGCATTGATGACTGAGGGTACACCCCGTATCCCTGCGCGGCGCGCGGCAATAACAAATGGGGACTGAGCAGCCGTGCCAGTCAGTCGGAGGAGAGTCGGGTCATTAGAAGGAACGACCAAGCCAATCATGAAGATCGACAGGACATAGAAGAGGAATATGCGGTAGAGGACGCGCTTAGTTGCCTGTGGTATTGACTGTCGTGGACGCCTGGTCTCAGCCGCCGGGATAGTGATATTCTGGATTCCCGAGTATGCAAAGACTGCATTCTTTAGACTTGCCCAGAAACCGAGAAACTGGCCAAGGGAACCTTTAATCCCCAGATACTGAGCAAAAGGCCCTGGGTCTCTCCAGTATCTGAAACCAATGGATTCGCCCTGTGGTCCTCCACCACATGTAATCACCAGCGCCATAATATTCACCCCAAGAATTAGCAAGATTTTCAAGATGGCGAATGCAAACTCAAGCTCGCCATAGATTCTAATGAATACCAGCGCAGTAATAAGCACCAGGAGGCTGAAGACGGTAATCCAGATTGCGTTGTTGATGGCGGTGGTCCAGAATTCAACCAGAACAGAGGCTGCCACTATTTCGGCAGGAAGAGTGACTGAGTATAAGTATACTTGATTCCATCCGTTGGCAAAGGCCATGGCCGGGTCGAAGAAGTACTCAGCATAACGGACAAGACCGCCGCTGAGGGGTACTAAAGCACCCATCTCTCCCGTAGTCAGGACGACGCTAGTAACAGCAAGGCCTACGATAGAATAGGCAAGAAAGGCACCGAGAGGACCTGCCGTGACAATTGCTTGGCCGGAGCTGAGGAATAGACCAGTGCCAATTGTGCCAGCCAGAGCGATCATCTGCATGTGCCGCTGGTATAGGCCTTGCCTGACCGCATGTACTTCTCCGAAGCCACGCCTGATGTACGCTATGTCGCCATCGGAAGCGGTAGAGCCCTCTCCTTCCGTAAGTTGAATCCCTGACTCTGATTCAGGAGGCATGGTCCCCATGGTTGTGATAGATGTCCGACAGAGAGTGGCCGTATACGGGCCAAAAACCCCCAGTCGGATGATAAGGGAAGCAAAAAGTTTTCCCCGCTCCACGAGGTTCAAGACTAAGCAGAGTACCAGACTAGCGGATAGTGTGGGTTATCTTTGGGGCCGTCAGGTGATCAGATCATTACCGTGGAGCGCTGAAGCTTAATGATGGACATCTCCGTGACTCCGCAACAACCCGTTGCTCGATAGTATTGTGGCGAGGATGTTTTATCCTTTCATTACATACACGTTCCCTATGTATATGCTCTTTATATTCGTTTATTCGTGATGCACAATCATAATATTAAAATGTCTACTGCCTTTTAAACGCAGCATACTTGCGGTAAATGTCGTGGCGGAAGGTCTGCCTCAGCGCCATCACAGCGTCAGTATCGAACGGAATGGAGGCCTGGATGGCGCCGACACCGCAGAACCCGTTCTTGCGGTCGATGAACCAGATCAATGTTATCCCGCCGCCCCAGGTTAATGACCCTTCCCCGTAGCCGCCATCCACATCCTGCAGGGTGAGCAGGCCGCCCAGGCTTTGGCCCAGTTTTGTTCCAGCGTCGAGGCCTACACGGAAAAAGCCGCCCATAGGAGAGGCCAGCGCAGTCTGGTGCCCCGCTGTCGCTTCGGAGGTCAGATGATGCTGGAACATATCGTCGACGGTCGCGGGTCTGAGCAGCTTTCCATCGTTGGCCAGCAGCGAGTGAAGGATTTTGAGGTAGCTCGGGCCCGACATGAACAGACCGTGGCCGCCAAAGTCGCCGCGCCCGCGCTTGTTCATGTCCACGCTGCCGCCAAGCACAGCACGCCCTTGGGCTTCGGGATCGTCTGGGTTAAGGTCCACGAGGTGGGGGCGCAGGTCTTCGCGCGTGACAGGGTAGAATTGGGCGTCGTTGATGCCGAGAGGGTCGAAGATACGCTGCTGCATCTGTTGCCCGAGTGTGCGCCCCGTTACCCGCTCCACCACCCGGCCAGCCCAGTCGAGCCCGGGGCCGTACATGAAGTCGGTGCCGGGCTGGAAACCGAGCGGGTAGCAGAATAGTTCTTCGACCGATAGGCGGTCAGCCTCTTGTGGAGGTGCAAACTTCTCACGCCACTTGGCAATGTGTGGGGTTAAGAAGTGGTAGCAGAGGCCTGAGCTATGGGTGAGCAACATCTCGAGCGTGACGGGGCGGGCCGGCGGCTCGAGAATAGGGGTTTCGCCGTCGTCGGAAAAGCCGGTTAAGACCTGCTTGGCGGCGAGGTCGGGTGCAACGGACGATAGGTCGCCATTTAGAGGAAGTAGTCCATCCTCGACGCACTGTAGGGCAGCGATGGCGGTGACCAGCTTGGTTGCTGAAGCCAGGTACAGGACATCGTCGAGCTGCTGCGGACGCTTTTCGCCTGACAGCAAGGTACGCTGGCCGAGAGCCTTGTTGTAAACAAATCGACCCTCGGTGTCGGTGGCACAAATAACGGCGCCGTTGATCCTGCCAGCATCGATGAAGGCCTGAAAGCCAGGCTCAATATCGTCGGCCATTTGGACAATCGTGATTAATGGAAGTGTTCAACTCTTGAAGGAGGTGAGACTACATCATCCCGTATTTATCCATACGCGGCCTCAAAGTCTATTGCTGTAGAAATAAGCACTATTTTATATGAGTCATGCATGTCTTACTGCTTCTAGACCCCGCCCCTATTAGTTTGCTACTAACCCCTCGACTGAGTCGCCAGGATGCGCGTAACATGTCATGTTTAGAGATAATAATTTTGAACCTGGCAAGGATGTGCAGGTGTTTAATCATGTTAACCTCCCATTAATTGGTCTAATTTTAGTACCTAGTCTTGCTTAAATGCTCTAGGCGACAATCACAGTACTTACTAGGCTACCCACCTAGCCAATAATAATAATTGTTATCCGAGCTTACAGTGGATATGGGAATTATTCTAGTCTGGCTGCTTGATCATAACACCTCTCTAATAATAATGAAATTCTAAACACGGTAGATCCAGTTCATGGTGACACCCCCTGGCCATTCTCTCGCTGCTTATCCAAGAACTATACATTTATCTCTAAACTCAACTATTACATGAACTAAGCACATACTCTCCATGTATCAGTTCTAATGATGCTGTTCTACAGATCTATATATCCTGGCTGGGATAAGCCTTCTTACTTTGACTATGCGTAGGTGATAGTAGTCAGAGAAAAAATATCCATAAGCCTGATTATAATGCTGTCATATGGCAGCAGGCAGAGATACTTGGGGCCTATTACACATAGTACATTCAGCTGCCCCTGAAAGAAGCGCATACTCGAGTACATGTTCCCCCACGATCCCCATCTTTCCCCATATCATAGTACTCACTTGTTGCAAGTTTCTTCATGCTCACTTGTGGACTTGACCAATGAAGGCCTATCGAGGAATCAAACAAGCACCCTGGAACAATCCAATTAGCCTCACTCATTATTCATGTCATAATCTAGGGGTATTATGGTACTAAAAATGGACCGGATACGAGAATGCAACATCGGATAAATCGCGCTACCTGCCTAGGAATAGCAGCATCCGGCGAGGAACACGAGGAAGCGGGCTGGGAAATACGAGAGAGGACATGATGATCCCGAGTATAAGTACACCATTGTTCAGCAACTCCTCACAATACATCTTCAACAAAGAAACAAAATGAAGTTCTTCAGTCTTGCAGTTGCCTTCCTCCCCCTCCTGGCCGCGGCTGCCCCCGTCGCGGACCCTGAAGCCGAACACGCAGCAGATGGAGAAATGGACCTCGAGAAGCGCCGATCCGCGCAGACCTGCAAGATCGTTAACGTCGACCACTATGTCAACTGCCGGTACGACGCCAAGCTAGACGCGGGCGCCATCTTTGGCTTTCCCAAGGGGGAGAAGCTCACCTTTGCGTGCTACAAGAAGGGCGATTGCTTCAATGGGGTTTGGTCAGTTTGAGTTTGATACTGAGTAAGGCGGGCTGAGTGCTAATGGGAGTAGCACCTGGGATCAAGTCACTTATCTGAAAACGACGTGCTACGTCAATGGGTATTTTACGGATAGTAATTGCTCGAGCAGTATGTTTCCTCTTGCTGGTATTTGGACATGGCTGACGATGTGTAGAAAAACTTCCTAAATGCGACTAGGCGACGTGCTAGAATACCTGATACAGCTCTGCTGATAGATAACTAGATGCCTCATGGCTCATTGTATTACTAGGAAAGTCCTTTTGGGGTTCATGTTCCTATACCGATGAATATGATGTCGAGATGAACAGTAATACATGGTCATTTAGCTAGATCTAAAATCCCAAACGCGCATTCAATAGACACCGATAACGCCACTGTTGTCGGATAGGAAAGGAAAGACGACAGATACACACCAAAGTCGTCATGG
>JAABUG020138948.1:0-17250 GCA_011319215.2 Scortechinia acanthostroma
GAAAGGGAAGTACTCTATGTTGTTGTTATTATTATTGTATTGCAGTAGGTGTGGCACGCAAGTAGGGAGCTTGACAGGGGCCTGTGAAGCTACGGCTTGTGATGGTACTCTAGAAGTATGCCCCAGGAAGGAGGATAGATAAGGGCGAAACTGAATAAGCGCAAAACTGACATGGAAACAAAGCAAAGACAGAGAGGAGGAGAGAGTGAGGGTGAGAAGAGAGAAAGGGAAAAGAGGGTTTGCTGTGCGCCCTACGCGAGTCCCCGACGGCTCAGGAAGACCTGCCTGGTTATCGCAGCGGTTGCAGACCTTGGAATAGAACTCCATGGTCCTGAAATAACTCTGAGAAGTGTCTTAAAGACGGGAGGTAGTTAATCACCTCTTGCCTGCCTGAGGCCGGCGGGACCCGGCAGGACCACCTCTGATGGCTGTGCTGCGCCTTCATGCAGAGGGCTAGGTGTTCAGGGTTCTCATGACCTGGTTCAACGGCCTCGAGCATCTTGCCTTGCCTTTACGTACCCGTGCCCTGATGTGTGGTACTACAGATGGGACTACGCCAACATCGGAGCGGCCCTCAACCGTCACAAGCAGAGGAGCTTGGCGTCTCTATGAGTATATTTGCGGTCGTACCAGACTACCAGTCAAGTCCCCGTGAGAGGACCTCATGGCAAGCTATTAGAGGCGAATGGGGACCGCGGTTGCATTGTGTGAGACCAACAACGGGTTCTGACAGAAGATAAATCTTGATCGCGCATCATGGCGAGGATATAGTCCGCAAAGATATGTACAAAATATGTCTTGCCCCGGTACGTATATATTCACCTTTCCATGAACCTTGTACTCATCACAGGATTATGTACCGAACATGCTATATACACCAACTCAACAGCTAAGGCTGAACCTTTGCCAGATGGCTTCGGACAGGCACGTTCCGACCTCTTGAAGGGTCCGGGAATCCCTCCACCTTGACACCCTTACGGAAGAGCAAACAATGAGTCGACCCTCCAAAGTGGAACATACCGAGCTGGTCGCCCTTTTTCAGATGCTGACCCTCCTTGACTGTGATCTCGCATGTTGAGACCTCGCACATACCGATACCCATGAAGCACATCAAGCCGATGGTGGGGTGATCTGCCTCGATGAAGATCAGTGCTCTCGTGGCCGTGGCACTGTTATACTCCTGGGCGGTGACCTGGCCGGACAGGTTGATCTGATGGGGGTTCCCGGATGGATCCCCTACTCCCTCAAACAACGGCTCGGAGTAGTACGTCCCTTCAACGACATATGCCTTCACCACCTTGCCGCTGACAGGCGAATGCCAGCGGTGGTAGCTCAGCGCGCTCAAGAACGCTTGGTAGACAGTTCCGCCGACAAACTGCGGCGTAAACTCGTCGTGGTTTAGCATATCGCGGACTGAGTAGGGCTGCTCTTTGATCCAGAACATGTCGCGCTCTTTAACGTTGTGAGCGATCTTGTATGGCTGCGCCTCGCATGCGTTTGCGATGACGGTGTCATCCTCAGGTGACGCGACTGGTCTCACGCCCTCGCGGAAAACACGAGTGAAGAAGTCGTCCCACGATTTGAATCCGTGGTGCTTTGCGGATGGGTCGCAAACGTACAGATCCTCGAACTCATGGCTGGTCTCGCCAACGTTACCGACTTCCACAAGATCCGGTTTTCCTGTGGGGCCGAACCAGCCGCTGGGAGTGTCATTGAGGACTGAGGCCGACTCTGGAGACTTGAGGAAGTCTCCCCAGGCATCGAGAATCTTTTTGATCATCCTGTTGATATCCGGATCCAGATACGCGGCGTAGCCGCTAGGCGTACCCATGCTCCAGTCCAACACGGCATTGATCGGGAGACCAACGAGACCAACGCGGTGAGAAAAGTCGTTCCAGCTAGGCGCAGTGGTCAGAATATAATTCAAGACCTCGAGGAGGTGGTGGTAGTCCCGGATCTGAGCGCAGCCTGTCGGATCGGTACTGTATGGTTTTTTGCGAGGGATCTCGGCAAACATTGCAGAGATGAGCAAGTAGACACGGGTGTTGGATTCGATCAGTTCTTTGAATTCCTGCAGAACGGGGTGCAGTCTTTCGGACTTGTTCTTGTCGACGTGTGTGATGATACCACCGAGCCATTCCTGGTGTGCAGCGTGGCTGGAGGGCATCCATTTTCCGACGCTGTTTTGTCTTTAGAGTTGGTTATCCAGTGGAAATGCGAATTGCCTTACCGATGAAGCTTCGGAGTGTCCTGATTGTGATTGCCACCCATGGTACTAACCGTACTGTCACTAATCTAGTTTGTGTCTTTTGTGCAGTAGAAAATCGGAGATACAATCTCTTGTAGGTCTCTAATTATTGTCCTAAGTGAATGGGAATGTGGTCAAATTGAAAGAAGTGAGTGTTGACGAAGCTGGGTTTATATGGTGACAGGACTGTGATGTCATACTGATAGAGCCCATTGTGGAGAGAAACAAGACTTGGCCAAGCTATACCTCTCTAACCTAAAGTAGTATTTTATCCCGTACTAGAGAGATATCTAGTGGAGACTCCTTTGATAATCTTTGATGATGTCAATCTCGAAATAAAGTCTGGGGAAGAGTTGCGCCTCTGCAGTATGATGTAGCTAGATGGTGGTGGGACGGGCCATCTTGATATAAATCTTCACTTGCGATCGATATCACCACACCATGTGTTAGGGCTGGGTTCAATAGTGCTAATTCGTAGAAGGAACTCAGCATGATTGCTGGTGAGCAGACTCTGGTAACAACCTGTTCGAAACCATGAACCAACGTCGGCTGCGCCGCTCGCAACCGTGGCCGAGTGAGCAAATGTCAACCACCAAACCACTCGACCAAAGAAGACGTCTAGACAACCATTTCTGCGTGTAATAATGTGTTCAACAGTACATGACGTCCGACTTGCCATACCAGTGAATATTTCAGCACCTACGCTACTCTCCTTTGACACAAAACGCGCAAAGCTTGAGCTCAGGCTAAGTTGGACTTGTTGCTACAAACGTTGGATGCCTTGACACAAAGTGATCGTTATGGAAGTGAGAAAACGGTTTCTCAGGATTTTCACCTGCTGGCGTCCCAAGCCCACAAATGTTGGTACATCGAGCCCGAAGATGTCTGACTTGGAAAAGCTACCGGTCGAACTTCTGTACGAGATAGCAGACTTTCTTGCTGCTCCAGACCGACGTTGCTTGTCGCTTTGTAGCCTTAGACTATTTAGCGTCTTTGGACACAGAACTCGGCTTGAACCAAAGACGGAGCACATGCGAATATTTCTGCAGCAACTTTCCCGAGATCTCCCTCGCCATTTTTACTGCCACGTGTGTTCTGTCCTTCATCAATGCAAGCATATCAAGCCACCTGGTTCAATGTGGCGTGGTACTTTTCCGTTCGGGACGGTGTACAAGCTAGAAAGATTGCATGACGGGCCAGTTGGATCAGAGAGGTTCCCCAGCTCGTTCTGGGATTCGAGGTATACGTTCTTCCATGTACATTTACAGCTTGCCATGAAAAGGCATTATTGCGGCCCGACGCATGGAATACCGACCGAATCTTTGGCATTCGTCGAGATCAAGACCGGCTATATACAACCACTCACATCATTGTTGTCAGTGGACGCACAGATATGCTATGGGCCGCGTTTGTGTCTTCGTATTCAGAGCTGGAGCTTGGCAAAGGATTTCATGCTGATTTTGTCTGGCAACATCCATATATGTGAACATCTCCAGAGTCGGAGTGAGCCAATAGCGCAGTTGATAAAGTCGGAGTGGGACATTTGCATGGGTCGGAGTGGAAAGTCGTCAAATCCGAACATCTACCAGTGTCCTTTTTGCTGTACCGACTATCAACTGGAAGTTGTTGACTGCGATAGGAAAGGCATTGCCTTAGTGATTACTAGATGGCTCGACTTAGGGTCAGGCCTCGACCCGAACGATCCCAAGTGGAAAAGGCATTTATACGTTTATGGATATGGGTGGCATAGAAGGAGTCTGGTAACCCAGCCCGTTGGGGTACTCCGCTCTCACTTCGAGCAGAAGAGTGAAGTCTCGCTCGATGCTCTTACGTCCAGGAATGCGTCTTTGCTGAAGAGATATTGGTTCAGGGGCGAGATGGTATTGGAGGGGAACAAAGCAATGGCCAACTATAGGAAAGATCGTTCTTATTTTATGTACTTACTATGTGATTCACTCTATCCGCTGCTGCATACTATCTAGGGTTAATACTAGCTTGCTGAATGTGATATTCACTGATTAGACCCTCTTGACTCATTCACAAGACTGTAATATGTATGTGTCTCCCTAACCTAAGCTTCCCTCTTCTCTCCTCCATCACCTCTACTCTACTAAGCTTCCCTTTGCTTGTGAGAACTGCTCAGCTCCTTCCTTCTATTTTAGAAGCAATATCTTGCCTAACGCCCCTCTGTCGTTTACTAGTTATGCTGTATTTACTTGCACTTTTTCATCTACCAAAGCTATTATGTCTGTTTCTCCAGATACTGACTGGAGCTCCATCATAGAGAACATAGGAACCTGGATAGCCGCAATCGGATTCATTCCTAGTCGCACTCAGCCGTCGCATTTACAGTGAGAACAAGAGAGTTAAAAGCACAGAGGAGCTACTTTCGAAGTTTCGGAAAATAGGGAGTTGCAGGGCGAAAGAGGTCCAATACTGGGTATGCTATCTTTACCCACACTTCTTCAACTTCCCACTAAGTACATACCCATGGCAGACATCAACCAAGTATTAGGGACCATCGGCATATGGCTGCCAATACTATGGGCAATAATGTATCATATTGTTCTGTATTTGGAAAATGAAGACAAAGAGAGAGAGATCATGCACCAGATGACGCTCAAGATTGACGGAAAGCTGGACGCGATGAGAGTCGAGGAAGAGCGGAGACTGCTGAACTCCAGCAACTCCCCAGCAATTGATAGCGACTCTGCAAACCGCTACAGCACTTACCCTCGAGCATACAGAGGCTACGCACACCTCTAACGATATCCTAAAGGAAGCGGTGTACCGGGTGGGATCGTCGACTGTCATGCAAAGTTCGGTCCAGGGAGATGACTAGGCCAAAACACCTGATCACAGGTGGCTCCGAAGCGTCCGCAGCAGGCCGTTCTCGAAAATGGCCAACGGTGGTGCTAGAGGTTGGAGTCTCCCAAGGGAAATCAAAGCTTGACCAGGACCCCTGCTCCTGGCTAAAGGAGTCGGGAGGCGACGTCAAAATCTCCCTAGCAATATCAGTGAATCGACGAATTCCGGAGATCGTGCTATAAAAGTGAAAGGCCAGCGACGGAAAGCCAGCAATAGCACAGATGCTCTAGATTGGCGAGAGCTCCACTTCTACGCAGTGCTGGTGACTAGGGGTGAAGCTAGATCATCTCTCTTTCTAGCCCGCTTCTTCTTTTTCTGAGTTGATTGTCTCTCTAGCACATAGCTTCTTAATGTTTACATATAGAAAAGTGCATTCATTGAGGCCAGGGCTCTTCATTCAAATATTATACCAAGTCGTCGAGGTCTAATGATAGTCTTGGATTGAACTTAGCGAACGCCTTTTCAGCGGTCTGAAGATCCAATTGATTTGACTCTCTATTCAAGAGCTCTGAATGGCTTGCCAGTCTCCTGTGAGACCATATTTATTGTGGCATTAGTTTGTCGTGAAATGGAGAAGTTTACATACTATTTACAACTCCAAGGAGGCTTGAGAGAAGTCTAGGACAATAATCAGCCGCAGCCTTTGATCGAGCCCATCAGATCGCAGGCGAAGGCCATTTGAAGGTAGCTGCAGAATGACTGGCTCGCAGGGGATTGGAGGAGAAGTAGGTAAGATCGACTGCAGGGTAGACGTGTAGATGCGATTTTACAAAGGTTAGAACATTATGGAGGGAAGTACCAAGCGAAATTTGAGATTAGCGTTGTAGAGAACGAGAGTAACGGAGGGGAACAGAGGGAAACATGCTGATGAAGCCCAATCCTTTCTCAGGAGATATCTTTTGGCCTGCTTGGAAGCTCTCGGGAGTCGGGGCGGTCATGGTAAACTGGGATAGAGTATATAGACCAGAATGCAGATATTTCTTGCTCTGAAACCCATGATCTATATGTTCTATGTATGTTGGTTAGTGCTGGTAATCTAGCATGCTGTCTATGACAACATCCCCGTCCGTCTTTTCTCCCAGCTGTGACCATGAGCACCTTCCGCATTTGGCTCGTCGTCTCATCCAACACTTCTTAATCTCAACTACCTTTCTATGAGCCAATCCAAGTCGAATCAACTCCTTCGATAGCTCGACCCTCGTGGCGACTAACCCGTCAACAGATTCAACTCATTATCCAACAGCTTCTGCACCTCCTTTCAACTATCTATAACCTCTGACATGACCCTCAACTTCTTCAATTCGAACGCCTTCGCCGGACAAGCCGAAGCTTCCCTGCCGCGTACGCGCCACCCCATTCCCGAATTACGCACTTGGGGATAGTCCCAGCCAAGATACCGAGTTTCACCTCGCTCAGAGCCATAGTTGCAGCTTTGACGCTGGTCCGGATATCGCGGGCAAACGCGAGACCTGCACCCCCGCCAAACGCCAGCCGTCGATACAAGCGATCGTTACCTCTGGCGACTGGTCGATCGCCCCGAACAATCGAGTGAGACGGATAAATTGAGCTCACTTGTGATTCCACCCTGAGCTACAGGTCTAAATTCCTTGCTGAAATCCATGCCCCTGCAGAAGAATCGTCCTGTTCCTGTGATGATGAGTCAGAAGACGGAGGGCTCGGCTGTGATGTCTCCGATGTAAATGCTTTTCGCTTTTTTGATCGGTTGAGGGTGGGCTTGACTTTCACGCCGGAGCGGTAGGCTAACAAGCCGTTTGTGTCTTTGATCATAGACCAGGATATCGATTTCTTGTTGGTTGTTCGGGACGACGACCGTTTGGAGGAAACAAGGACATGCTTCAGTGCCAGCGCGGACCCAGCACGGCTGGCGTTCGTCTTGGACAAACGCCTAGATATCCACACTCCCATCTCAACGAGCTTCAGCAAGTCAACGCCCGTGTCGATGCCTGAAGTTTCAAACATGTACACCAGATCCTCCGTGGCGACGTTGCCTTTGGCCCCTGGCGCATAAGGACATCCGCCCAGACCGCCAACGCTGCTATCGAACACGCGCAAGCCGCAGTTGTACGCTTCCCATACATTGGCGACGGCCTGGCCGTAGGTATCGTGGAAGTGGCCAGCCATTTTGTCGAGCGGGATGTCGTTGTCGACTAAATAGCGGAGCAGACTGCGGACTTTTCCGGGGGTCCCGACCCCGAGTGTGTCGCCTAGGCTGACTTCGTAGCAGCCCATATCTAGCAGTTCTTGAACGCAGTGCAGCACGACCGATGGCTCAGTAGGCCCATCGAAGGGGTCTGCAAATATGCAGGAAACATACCTGTCGAGATAAGCTCACGTCTTGGGAAAGGACAGGTGAAGAAACAGAAACCTACCCTCGTACGGCAATCCCACACTCAATCGCTTTCTTTGCTACAGCCTTTGCTCGCTCTATGCCCTGCTGTACCGTGCAGTTGATATTGGCTTTACTGAACCCCTCCGTCGCACTGATGAACACCGCAACCTCCTTGACTCCGTGCTCGATCGCAATATCCAGTCCTTTGACGTTTGGCACGAGAACCGGCAGCCGAACGCCAAGTTGACCTTGCAGTTGTCTGATTGACTCGTTCCCCAGTACATCGCGACAGTCCGCTAATTGGGGGATTGCTTTTGGTGAGACCACAGATGTCAACTCGATAGTCCGCAGTCCCGTCGCGCGCAGTCGCTGGATTAACTCGAGCTTCACGGACGTTGGAACGGGCTCTTTGATATTCTGCAGGCCATCGCGGGGCCCGACCTCCACGATCCGAACTGCTTTGCTTATTGTCATTTCGTCAAGTTACTTGTGGGCTGTGCTGGATATAACGATTCAAGGTGCAGCATGCAGGGCCATATTTACTATAAGATATGCGTCCGAAATCTCCGAGGAGTTCCGATTATTATTTCTATCCCTGGTCGGTCATCCTCTAGCATTTATTTCTACGGCCGTTGTCATCATCGGAGTTGGGCGTCCGGACCGAGGGAAGTCCGCATAAGGAAATTGCTATGCTATGGTCCTATGACGTTACTCCGTTGCATTCAACTATTCACATACTCCCCAAGGAACCAACTGGCTTTCCGCATGGTTACGGCCGGTCCCGCTTGGACGCGATAATTATAATTACCAGAGTCGAAAACATTCACAATATGGAGCATTTCGTGGGGTACTCCATGTGGGAATATGATGCAGATGAAGTGCCGAGTGACGAGGCTCGAGAACATTCTAGGAATGCACATAGGATCACAATCTGAGTCAGACACAATCTGAGTCAGACAGCAAACTCAGCCATCAAGGTTTCTAAATACACATTCAACTGACAAAGAAATTAATAATATAATCTGACTTTTCTGCCGGCCGTAGTCAACTTGTTGCCCGTCGACCCCAGAATATGCGTCTTGTATTTTCCACTTCCGGTTTGGGGGTATCATCCCCGATTGCGGCGTTCCCATCAGAAGATATGTATGCTGTGGCGCTCTACGGACATGCAGCCCCAGTTTGATACCCAGATTCATATATATCTCCGTCCGACAGCCTGGCAGAAATATCTGCTCAAGGTTTTATGAAACAAGCAGCAGCCTCTCCATACTAGAACCCTAACAACAGTGGCTTCTATGATGTTCCTATGCGCCGTAAGGCGCGCTGCAAATCTGAACCGGCCAGTTATTTCCTCCTCCTGCCATCATAATCAGTACGATCCCCTGAAATAGCAGAAGGATGTCTCACTCGAATGATAATATCTTAATCATCCCCGTAATATGCCCATACCCACTCTCATCAATGTACGCCTCATCCCAGTATGCATCCATCTCAACCCCGGCTCATCCATCCTCATGACGTAGATTATCAACAATCAGTCTGGTAATTGAATCTGGGACTAGTCTTTGTTATTCCGTACGCGGTAAGCATCTTGTGTGTCCTCCCAGAGGTTGTGCATGAGTATACTCGAGATGGAGGAGCCTGGGCGAGACCGGTGCGGTGGTGGCCGGTTTCTTCTGCGTCTTGGGAGAACTAGCTGTGGAAGTGAGGTGGAGGCAGCAGAAGATGTCCCTCGATTGAGATTGAGAGCTGCGCTGACGAAGTGGGCGTTATTGAGGAGGTTGTTGAGGGTTATCATCGCTGCTTTTGGAGGCCGGTGGTCGCTTTGCTTGTTAGCGTGGGTGAACTGGAGATGAGGGTGTGATGTACCTGAGCAGAATTTTAGGTTGAGCATGGAGTCAAGACAAACTAGCTTCTCTGCAGCACTGTCTAAGAAGTCCTGGTTTCGCGACCCATCATATAAACTTCTTTTGACGGACTCGAGACAGAAGCGTACCTTGTCATCCCATCTGAGCGCGTCTGATGCCAGCGAGGCAGCTTAATCAAACTCACGCTTCTATGTACTTCCATGACGTGGACACCAGCGTTGGCTTTGAGCTATTGGTTTGTCGTATGGTGAAAGCGTTGGAACGAAAGCGAAACACAACGTGGAGAGCAGAAGAGTATACTGTCACCGATGCCGTGTAAGGTTCTGTCGGTGTTGAAAGAGAATAGTGACGACGTCAGTCTGGGACAGTGTCATGGTTATTGACACTATGAAGATGAAGGTCAGTGTCACGGTGTCTGTAGAAGGGAAGGTTTGAGATGAACTAGAAGAAGGGATATGCAGTTGACGAAGGCGTGGTACTTTACTGGGTGGTGTAGGTCACAACTGTACACCACCACCTCCAAAGTTGAATACAGTCTATTGAATAACAGCAATCCTTCCTCTGTACGATAGAATGGGTTGAGTCTTCAAAAATATTGCAAAGATAATAATAAAGGTGGGCGAAGAAAAGGGCGAGGAAGACACGCTGAGTGGGAGCGGTGGATCTAACCACCATCCAGCTCATGCATACTACGAAAATCTAAACTACTAAATACTTCATACTGAAAGCCCAGAAAAAAAGACAAAGAGGAGAAAATTTCCAAACAGCAAAACGGAATGGGTAAGACCCCCCTCTGGATACCTCTCTGTGAGGTCACGCGAAGGTCTTTCCATTCCGCCCCGGTCCTGGTGCTATGGTAGGTGGTGTCCCAGAAAAGGACATCTAGTTCACACAGCACCAGCCGTATTCGAACCGGCGCAGTTGGTGGCTGCAGAAGTCCCGCAAGAGTCAAGTACTGAGACTGACTGGGTCGCAAGCGTTGACCCCTGCACCGGCGCCGGTTCCGTGCTGGAGAGCAAGTGATGGAGGGACATATGTTGCGTAATGCTTTTCCTATTCGGGGTGAATAGCAGGCGCCTGGCATCTCAGGCAAGGAATACAGCCTGAGGCATCGGTTTGAGTCGCTAGTGTTTCCTGGTAAGCATGCTCCTCGCTCGCTACAGCTTGCTCTCGCACCTTTGACAACGTAGAAGAACCACACCAGGCAATCTCATTGATACTGTGAAGCGTCCCAGTCCTCAGGGCTAATGTCTAGAGACAGCCGCTGGCCCTCAAGCTCGTCAACGGCCTGTGACAAGGTCACGATACAAGCCTAGCCCGAATGTCGCTTGAAGACATGCAGATATTTAACCGTCTCTTTCTTCGCCAGCTTCGTAAGCCTTACTTCGGCATGTACGACCCCTGCTTTTCCCAACCATCACAGAACGGCGCCATGTGTATCAACATACTCTCTGACCTCCTTTGAAGCCAAAAGGATCGGAGACCAAGACATCTGTGGTCAGATTGATAAGTAAGCTTATGGATACACCGTGGATGTATCTCACCTTTGCAGTGGTAGGAACGCAACACTGATACGATATGAACCCGACTTTAGAACCACTCAACGGAACCATACAAAGCACAACACATCAGTAGCCTTCTGCTACAACCTTTGAGTATGACTTTGCCCATTTCTATATAAAGCATGACCCAGTAAACCGCGAGCTCAGGCTGACCACAGGCACGATTGCTTTGGATGAATATGCAGCCGTCAGTCCATAGACGGAGACGAATCAAATCGTGTCTGAGAATGGTCTCTACAGCTCTTTATTGACTTCCGCAGAAGTCACAATATAATCAATGAGAATTGAGGATTGTGACATACTCAAGTTCTGGACAGATGCTGATTCTTCTGATCCTTGGATGGACACGCTATATTTCGGCTGAGCTGGGACCAAGAGAATGTACACTGCGTCAGCTGGAGTAAGCAGCCACACATATGAAAATTACCTCCAGGCCTCCCATGCAATCATGCCCTTCGTTTAATTAATGATACTGCTGCCCAATTGATTAAGTCGCTTCCAATTCCTTCAATCCCAGGACTTAGGGCTTGCCTTGAGTGAGCTAACCGGAAGCGTGAAACCTTGAGAGATGCCTTGGTGCCTGACAGAGTCACTTGAAGTCGTCGAGACTCGAGAATCGAGAACCATCCCAAAACACCAAAACTCCTTCAACTTCGTCCATGATTCATCACCTACGCCTACAGAACCGATCCGTTTGATCCAACTCGCTTATTGGTCGCTGGCAAGTGGCTTCGAATATTACTAGACCGTTTGCCAACTCTAGCCAACAGCTAAGCCGCAATGGCCATTCACAAGTCATCCTGTCCGCCTCGGCTACAATCTCCTCTTCTCCAGGGTCCAAGCTGGGTAGGCCTATCAAATTACAGAGTAGATAACTTGTTAATATCGAGGACCAGGGCCGTGAATCATGCTAGCGAACTCCGCATTTTGTCGGATTTCTCCACCTTTCGCAGCATCCACTGTTCCCCAGTTTTCACTGTTGGCGAAAACATCATACTCCATGTGGACGAATCTCCTATCCTTGGCACCTGCGCCTTTCCTTGCCGGTGTATCCGATGACGCCTCTCTGCATGAACAGGCGCAGTCAGCGTTGTTATTCCTTGGTTGGCAACTTGCCCAAGGGTGCAAACCACCGCTATAAAGGAGGTCAGCTACCTGCCTCCCCCCTGTCATCTTCCTCCCAGGGTACTAGATCTGACCTCAAGCAAAGATGCAGTTCAAATCTTTGGCGGTTCGACTGCTCTTTTGCTCGCTGGTATCTGCGGCGCCTTCGCATCCCAACAATGGGTGCAAAGCTCCAGGAGGTCCCCCTCAGATCAATTCTTTGAGTACCTTGCAAGCGTTGAAGTACAATAATTTGGGCTCCGAAAACAATGGCACAGCTGCGGTTCTGATTTATGACGGAGTGAGCTACGGTGAGGCGCAGGCGCAGTGTGCTGCCATAGGGGAGAGCCTTTACTCACTGCAGGATGCGACCGAAACAAACCGCACTGAACTTCAATATCAGTTCAATTATCTCATGCATAATGGCGATCTCCAGAGGAACGACAAGGTATGGGTTGCAAAATCATCCTCGAAGGTCTGTTCCGCCTATTCTCTCAGCCGCAAGGAGACCATGACCATACCCTGCCATATGCAGCTGCCCGCGCTTTGTACGTCCAAGGTTCCTCCCACGACAGACACGAACAAAGCTGTTGTCGAGTCATCCAAGATCTCGGTAACGCATGAAGGTTACACTTTCACAGGATATCGCGATGCACGTTCATTCCGGTTCCTGGGTGTTCCTTTTGCCAACCCCCCTGTCAAAGACCTGAGATTCGCACCACCTCAGCCGTACAGTGGGCCCAAGAAGCTTGATGCTACCAAATTCTCCGACTCTTGCGTCCAGTCAGTCTCGGGTTTTGGTACCCTGGGCAACGGCGGCATCTCAGAGGACTGTTTGTATCTCAACATCTACACCCCTGTGCTTCCTGCGCATGGTGCCCACAGCTCTGTGCGCAAGCCAGTGGCCGTCTACTTCTACGGAGGCGCGTTTACCAAGGGTAGTGCTTCCATGATTGACTACGACGGGGGCAACTTTGCAAGCCGCAACGACGTTGTTGTGGTGACGGTCAACTACCGCCTTGGTGCCCTGGGCTGGCTCGCGACTGGCAGTCTCACGACGGGAAGTTATGGCATCCGAGACCAGATCCTCTCTCTCAAGTGGATTAACGAGTACATCGAAGCGTTCGGTGGCGACACGTCACGAATTACGATCTTTGGCCAGTCAGCAGGCGGCCAGAGTGTGACAGCCTTGCTATCGTCAAGCGCGGCGAAAGGTCTGTTCTCCGGTGCAATCGTTCAGTCGGCTCCCCTGGATCTGCCATGGTTCACCCGCGAGGTGTATAAAGAACTGGTCACGCCGGAGGTTGCAAAGGCTGTCGGCTGCAACCAAACCGTCTCCGAAGAGAAGCTGCTATCCTGTCTGCGCTCGGTGCCCGCATCAGCCTTCCTCGACAACACGACCGAGTTCCAGTCCGCCATGACCACCGTGAACAAGAAAGTCGCCGACAGTTTCCTCCACGTTTCCACAATGCTCTCCTCCATTGAACCTTTTATGCCCATGGTCGACGACTCGGGAAGCGGCGTGATCGACGACCAGTTCTACACCCTGCTCGCCGACAACACCCTCCCCAACCGTGTCCCAACCATGTTCACCACCGTCACCGACGAAGCCGCCCTCTATGTAGGCAGATTCATCCCACAGATTGAGGCAACCACCGCAAACCTCAACGCCCTCTTCGGCATCGCATACACCCCCGACCTAGCCAAATCCCTCGCCGCCTCCAACGCCTTCCCCCTCAACCCCTCCGACCCAGACACCGTCCGCAACGTCGGCGCCCAAGCCCTAACCTACAGCGAATGGACCTGCCCACAAGCCCACCTTCTCGCCAACGGCGGGCACACCGCCTTCCCAACCCTCTACGAACTCGAAATCACCCACGGCCACATCCAAACCAACGTCGGCGTCCCCGCCATCTGCTCCCCAAACTCAGACTACAACGCAACCTGCCACGCCGCAGACGTCCTCCCCGTCTGGGGCACCCTCAACAGCAAGTCCAAAAACGTAGACCCCTATTACGACACCACCGACCTCCTCCACTCGCAGCTCCTCGACGACGTCTTCGGCGCCTTTTTTCGGACTCGCGATCCCAACCCGGACCCGGAGATGCTCCGCGTCCGTGGACCTGCCTATGCCGCGACGTACGAGGTCTTCGGGAAGAATGGGTACTATATCCCTAAGTATCAGCCCGAGCAGCGTAATGTCAGTCTACTTGATATGCCGCCTACCTGGACGCAGAACCCGCAGGGCACCGATAAGTGTAGGGTGTTTGAGGAGTATGGGTTTACCTTTCAGCGGGCGTCTTTTGCTCCCTAGGTCGGGGAGCAGTGTACATACAGTAACTTGCGTTGACTGGTCCTGTAATAGACCGGATCCAGTAGTAGGAATATAAGTATGCAAATAGTACTAGGCATAATGAAACGGAACAAGTGCAGTAGATTGATCAGCACCTCTAACCATATCATAACCGAGCTAACTCCTAACCACGTAAATCGTTACTCATGGAGTGTCTAATCCCCACAGCCAATACAATCACACCGGTAGTACAGAAATAAAAAGTAACGCAAGAAAAAGTAACGCAAGGAATGAGAGCCACGAGATCGATCTGATTCGTCGGATATGCGCATGCACATTCAGATATGAGGGAACAAAAAAAGCAATCCACACGCCGTGCTCCGTCTGATAGCAAACCGTAACTGATAGACAAAACGAAAAAAATGAAAAGAGAGACATGACGTCGTTACTCATTAGGATACAGCAAGATTCATGATTATCGCTCGTACATGGCAGATCTCCGCCCCGACGGGGAGGTGTATTCGGCGTCTACCATGGGCACGGGCACGCAGCGCTTGCTGCCCGGACTAGCCCAGCCCGGGACGCGGGATGATCGTCCCGCATAGGAGCGGGTGCGCTGGACCCCCGGGGTATGGGCGCCTGAGCCGTTTGAAGACGGGTCGCGGTAGCTGTGTCGGCGGCCGTCGTCCATGAGGTAGGAGTCTATGTGGTGGTTGTGGTGATGGTGGACGTAGTTCTCGCTGATGCCGTCCATGTAGCGGGGGTGGACGTGTGTGTAGAGGGGCACCTCCGGCGACGGCGTAACAGTGGGTTGCTCGTGGAAGATGTGTTCGCGGAATCGAACGCCCGCGGAACGGCTAGGGGTTGGTTCCTCGTTGTATGCTCTTGACTGGCGGGGTTTCCGCGCGCCATCGGAGTCGTACAGACGTCCCATGTGTGCGGCATGGGCGTCGCGGTGGGTATGTCTTCGTGGGGAGTCTGGAGATACGTCTAGGTCGGGTCTGCGGGCGTATGCTTCATGAGAGTGGCGTCGAGCCTGGGACGAGCGGGAGCGGGAGCGGGGCAGTGATAGGTTCCGAGGATGGCTGTGTCGTCCTGATTTCGGAGGCTGCCCGTGCATCGGAGATCCTGAATCTTCGGATGAGGCGTCTGATGTGTCTTGGCCATGGTGGGCTCCTGAGCTCATTGGATAGACAAAGGACTGCGGTCGTTCGCGGCCTCTCGGCTTTCCAGATTGTCTCGATCGAATGGGCGGCGATGGCGCTCGAGAAGACGCGGATTCGGGCCTTTCCTCTGCACGTGGAAAATAAGTGGATTTGACTCTTCGAGTTGCCGACGTAGGGAGCTCGCCACTCCGCTGTCTGTTATGGCGACTCCTGCGAGGCGGATCTTCTGGCTCTGTGTGTCGCCGGGGCTGTGGTGTTGCGGGCTGGTGACTCGATGTGTGGTGCTCTTGCGCAGGCGATGCATCCTTCTGGCTGAATTGCGAGTGATATGTGCGAAAGTTGGGCGGAGAGGATCGCAAGACATTCTTCCTCCAGTAGTCGAATTCAAAACGCCGGCTTACTCCCTCATGCCACTCAACCATCTCCGCATCTGGTTCCGATGGGAAAGCGTCTCGGGGGATCGTCTTTGGAAATGTTCCTCCGTGGGGGTTCTCAATGTCCCACAGTGCAACGGCATTTTGCAAATATTGCGCATGTTCGTCAGGATCCAGGAGGAGCTGGATTGTCTGCCACCTCACAAAGCCGTTGGGTTGCAATGCTGGAATGGACGGAGGTTTAAAGGGATCGTTCGTGGGCTGAATACTGTGGAAACACCCTAGACGCTGATAGATGAATGACAGAGCTGAGGACTTTGTCTCTAGGAAGAGGATGTCATAGTTGCCGCCGACTTTGCGATAAAAGGCGGCCATCCGATCAGGCGTGAGGTCGGTGGTAGCGTATTCGTCAAAGGTGACCTGCAGACATCAGCAACCTGCATGATATCAACGAGGCAGTAACACGGATTGACCATCAACTGTGCAATCGCCAGACATAGCTGTTCGAGTAACGGGGCAGGACTCTTATCAGGGTTGATCAACACTCCCCAGAAATTGGCGCCCGCGTTTGCGTCTTGTGCGGAGGACATGACCGGGCGGAGTTGATGGCCACGACAACAGGGTGACGTGCATCTGAACGCAGCGACAGATATCGTTCATCAATGGCTCAGATTCAGATGGAAGGGGTATTTGAGATGAGCAGACAACAGTAGCTGCTGTAGGTGCTTAGATAGATAGATAGGCAACAGAGCGGTCAGGCACCTCTGCTCAGCTCCACTGCGGGGTGGCCCAAAGGATTTCGTTTGCTGGCAAGAAGCCAACTCAATCCGCCTCGTCTGCAATTAGACGCGCAGAATCATCGATGATTGACCGACGGGCAAAATAGAAGATGGAACGCTGCAACGGCGCAGAATCACGATGCACGATGCTGTTTTGGTCTTTTTTCTTGCCTGAGGGAAATAGGATTTTGGCCTGAACGCCTGACAACCTGACAGCCCCGCATGTGACATGACACCCATGACTGCATCCAGTGGTCTGAGGTGTAGCATTGCATGACTCTCACTGGAGTCAGTTCGATCTTGATACTTGATTCTTGAAGACTATGCAGGACTCCAGGTACTCCATTATTTATCACTGATGGACGGGCGATAATTGGGTCGGTTCTCGCTGACGGAACCATGGTCTGGTCGTTCCACTGAGTAAGGTATTATCTTGCTCCACTGCGACCATCAATTGACAATTGGCGTCGACAGGCTAATCAGTAAGCAGTTAACAAAGTCAGTGCTAGAGTGATCAGCAGATTAGGCCTGATTGACAAAGTAGTTTCCAACGCTGCTTATTATTCTGCAGGTACTCCATACTGCAGTCTTGGTGGTGTTCTGCATATCAAAGTACTTCCACCATCTGCAGTTTCATT
>JAABUG020139059.1:0-17214 GCA_011319215.2 Scortechinia acanthostroma
GTTCTCCTGAAGCATCAGATAACTGAACTCGTGATCATTGAAGTACAGCTCGATTTTGTCACCCAGAGTGGTTTTAGAGCTCGGAGCGAAGGTCTGGGCATTTAAGATCTTGCTGACAATGTCCCACGGCTTCAGGATCACATGCTTCTGCCATGCTTTGGACATCTCTTTGCCTTTGTCAAAGTCAAGATGCTGCTGGTCTAATTTGACAGTGGAAAGCATGTTGATGACTTGCCGAATATCGGCGTTGGTTCCTTCGATGAGACTATCCAACACTGGGGGTGGAATCTTTAAGCCTTCCCTGAAGCAGATAGTCGAGAGTCTGGCTCTGATTTGCTCGGCTGTTGGGCGTCTGAAAGGCAGCTCAAAGGTGACGCCATCGAAGGGCTTCATTTTCGGCAACCTTCGCTCGTTGCAGATGAGAATCAAGGGTATGTGGGTTTTCTTAGCCAGGGCAACCAAAGCGCCCACGCCACCTCGATCTCCAGCAGACATTCCGTCAACTTCATCCATTATGAGAACCAAATTCTTTTTTGCACTTTCGATCTTCTTGCCTTCGCCGGCAAAATAACCTTGCAGGGATGTTGTGTCTAAGACATCAAGGAGACTGCTTTCCACGAGCTTCTTACTCCTTGTATCACTCGCGTTCGTTTCCACAACATCATAGCCTTCAAGATTAGCTACTAGATGCGCTGCCGTCGTTTTCCCTATACCAGGAGGTCCATGGATCATCACGGCGCGATAGATCCCAGACCCATCTTTTCCAGGTCTTTTAAACTGGAATTTGGCATTCTTGTGCCAATCATGAAGCCAAGTTTGGAGCTTCTCAACAGCACCCTTGTTGCCGCATATCATATTCATGGCCGTCGGCGCATATTTCGTTGTCCAGAGCTGATTATCAACCTTGGCACCTTGAGACGGCGAGGGAGCTTGAGAGCCTGCAAACGCTTTGGGTGTCATTCCTTCTTTGGCCTTGAGCTTCCGTTTCTCTTCTGCTTCGATTTCAGCTGCCATTGCTTTGATCTTGTCCTCTTCGGCCTTCTTCTTCGCCGCATGCTTCTCAGCTGCCTTTGAGTCCCCGCCATTGGCTGGAAGCCGCCTAATAAGTTCAAACAGCCCTTCCTCATTGATAGTTTTCAATTTGTTTTTCTGAATCTTTTCAAGTTTGCTGGGTCCAGCATCGCTTCCCAGAACCACATAGCTAGTTTTTGAGCTAGGTGCTCCGGTAACTTTGCCACCGTACTTTTTGACCAAGTTCTGACCTTCTTCGCGACCGAGTGTATCAAGAACACCAGTAAAGACAAATGTTAATCCAGCCAGGCAGTTTTCAGCGCCAACAGGCAATTCTGTGTTTCCACCTGCTACAGGATCTCGCGATCTTTGCGTAGCAGCAAAGTTGAATTTGGCCTTCTCATCTGATTTCGGTGGTGGGGAAGGAGCTTTGATTGTCGGTATGCTGTCGAATATATCCTGCATTTCCTTGCTCTCTGGCTCATCCTTTTTAGAAGCTGCTCCTCTCTGCTTCTTGGCAGCGGGAGTCGATGCGGCTGTTTTTGCGCGCGTAGGACCTTTGGAGGGTTTAGAATCCTCATAATCTCCATCCTGATCAACGGCCTCAGACTTTCGTTTCCGGCCTGTGCGCGAGGCTTTTGCCGGTTCTGCGGGTGCGTCCTCCATGGTCACGTCGGCTGATTCGGGTGTACTGGCGTTCTTTCTGCGTGATGACTTGCCGGAAGCCGCACTGGCCGGTTTGATTTCCATTTCCTCAAAGTCATCATCTTCGTCGTGCTCATCCTCTTCGACGTAGTCGTCGTCGTGTTTACCTGGTTTTCGATAGTCGGTCGCGAAAATGTCATCGTCTCCTAAGCCATCGTCGTCGTCCAGAACAACGGTGCTCTTCTTGGCCGTCCTGCGGGAGCCTTGTCTGGGTGATTGCTCGACGGTCCTTGTGTTCTTCGTTTCAGGAGCGTTTTCAGCGTCACGGCCATTGATCGTTGCATCTTCGCTTTGGTCAGGTTTTGTTTTCTTTTTCGAGGACACAAAATAGTCGGAGGTGGATGTTGGCTCCCCTTGGGACTCGGCTGGTTTACTGCAGATAATTGTTAGCGATATACTAGCAGCGCGGAACAGTTTTCACATACGGCTTGCTCGCTGCTTTTGTCTTTGGCACAACCGACTTGGGCTTCAATTCCTCTTCTTCATCACTGTCATCGACAACCTTTCTGCTTCCTACACATCGCTTAGTAAATATGGCCCGAGTTTATCGTTTCATGGCTGAACATACGTTTCTTTCTAGCGGTTGAAGCATCCTGCAATTCAAAGAATCGATTCTCAGCAACACTTTTCAAGTCACTGGGGCGAGGTCCAGAGTGTCATTTCTAGCCTAGGGAAGGTATCAGCTTACCTCTTTCTTTGCTGGCGGTTTCGCGGGAGACGCATTAGAGCCCTGGCTGGACTTGCCACCAAAGAAGCTCCTAATGTCGGTAGGCATGATGGTACTATATCAATCTCCAGCACGACATGCAATGACGAGGCGAGAAGTGCAGCTAAAATAAAATGTAGGCCCCAAATAGGCAACCTCGGGCTTCTCACTGCTACCTGATAATCATTTAGAGAGCGCTTCGGTAACGCGAATGACGCGCCTGTCCGCCTGCAGCTGGTTCGCCGACGTGATTCAATTTGATTATATAAGCGGAACGCTTGTGGCACGTGCGCAGCACACTCTGCCATTTTGGGATTCAGAGACATCGGATATGCAGATATGCCGATAGCCAGAAAGTCTGCTGTCTTTTGAATCTGTTCAACTCATCACAGAAGGGCCCAGTGTTGTCCGTCGCAATGGGTCCTCAAATGAAGATGTTGGCGGGTCCCCAAATGGCCTTCCTCCGGCCTACCTGTGAGGCTTCCTGGCGCTTCCTATAAAGCTTTTCTCATTCTCCCGTATATTGAACTGACGTCGATTCCGTAGGTTTATCGGCACCATTGGCGGCTTTCCAACTATCACGATGCTTCTCGACATCCTCGCCGGCTCTTGATTGGCTCACACCGAAGTTCATGGAGAGGTCGAAGTCTATGAAAGGTCGACCACATGTCCCTACCGGCGGATCCTCTCGCGGTACAACTGTCGTCTGGGGTGACTACGGATTGCGGATGAAGGATCACGATCGCCGGCTACCTGCTGCATCTCTCAAGCTCGCAGAGGAAACTATCAAGAGGCGACTTAGAGGTATGAATTATACCTTGTACAAGCGTGTCAGCGCCAACATTGGTGTATACACCAAGGGCAATGAGCAACGTATGGGTAAGGGTAAGGGAAAGTTCGACTACTGGACTGCAAGGGTTGCCGTCAGCAGAATCGTCTTCGAGCTCAAGGGTGATCTGCACGAAAAGGTTGCGAGGGAAGCTTTCCGACTGGCAGGCCACAAGTTACCCGGTACGGTTCACCTCATGCTATGGATGAATTGCGAATCCTAATATTTTATATGCAAACAGGTCTCTGGGAATTCGTGAAGAAGGGTGACCCGCCTGTTGTCGGTATCACAAAACTCGGCAACGGTGTCACTCTCGAAAGCCTGAAAAGACCGCGAAGGAGTCCAGCCCTAGGTACAGACAATATGGCCACACCTCCCAGCTCCACATCATCTAGCTCATCCGCTTCTCCTTAAACCCGCCTCTATCACGCCATGTCATTCACGCCTTCTTAGCGTCGCTTAAGCGCCGACGCCAGAACCAGGTCCATACCCCTGTTGACTCCTCGTCTTCGCTGCTGCTTCATTCTCCTTCGAGTCTTGTGTACACTATTATCAGCCTCGGGTTCTCTGTACTGTTGTGCGCTCACCGTTTCATGCCTTCATCCACGGACTTAAATAGAAGGAAAATCCAAGAGTATTATACCTTTATCCGTTTGTCCGGAAATGTTAGATGTGAATTCCCCCTCAACCTTCTGCGCCTCCTCTTGGTCGTCGTCGCTCAGCTTCTGGCCGCTGTTGTCGGAGTCGAAATAAGTCCTCATTTCGCTCGTCGTGTGCGGCGAGTTTACTGCATCCCGGTCAGACACAAGTTAGAAATGAACACGGCGCAGATGGGCGAAGTCATCAAGCGTACCACCCAATTGTCCCGTTTGTTTGGCGGGAGTCTCTGTAAATAACCGAATGGATTCATACCTGTCTCCCGAGGTTAGTCTATGTATCTCGCGGAGAAAATAAGTTGCAGGTCTCGCAGCAGTACATACTGGGTGCTCTCTCCACCAGGTTCAATGTCCAAAAGGTTGGGGTTAGACATAACTAGCAGCACTCTAAAGAAGAAAATGGGAAATAATTTGCTAGTGAACAGTAATTGATGCTTCAATTGCTTCCCGATATATTCGTATCTGTCTTGACCCTTCGGCGCGTCAACTCAATTTATATGGTCATGGTAAGTATGACGTAGACCATCGTGGAGTCTTGGGGTAACCAAGATCATGCATGCTACTTAAAATCACTTTTGCTAATACTATAGAGATCTTCAAGTTTGCAAGACAACATAACATGAACAAATTCCTTTGGTTTAACGTAAGTAGAAATGGCTGCTGTCCTTTGATGAAATACCTTTCTCTGCGTAAGAGATTTCAACCGAGTCACCTCAATTTTATGGACTAGATATTACGGAGGATAGTGTCAATCCATCAATGCAATCAATACGTCTTACTTCTGGGATACAGTCCGTTTTATACGTTCATTAGTCATGGCAAAGATACGATCTAGAAGTCCATGCCCATCAAGTAACTGCAAAATATCGTCAGCAATTTGTCAAAGATCTCGCGCGAGATATTGAGGGTCCAACCTTTCGTAGATGCGCATAAACTTGGCAACGAATGCCTCTAGGTGGAAAATAACTTTCTGTATCCGGTGTGAGCATATTCTCATTGATAGTTAGGCATTTGATCCTTACGCTTCCTTGAGTGATCCTGTGCTCGTAGAAAGCGGACCATTTGATTACGTCCGGCTTCAATGCGTCATCAACTCTTGCAACTAGCTTGAAAGTCAGAGTCTGTGGAGCTGTTAGCAGGTGCCACTTTGGAGATGAATCGAGTCTGGCAGTCTGACCTTGATGATGGTCGTCGGTGGTATGCAATGGGTGAGGAGGTCATATAACCGCGCGCGGACCTGCAGCAAACGGGCCGGTGACCGCTCAGCGAGTATCTCGTCTGCAATTAATGAGATAAGAGCTTCCCAGTCAGGCGGAGGGATTGGCGTGTTGTCCGTGACCTTCTCACTGAGTAGCATTGTTAGTTATATACCGGCGATCACAAACAGGACGGAGTACTCACGTCTGAGCATATATCGCCTCGAACATGAGAAGCGCTCGCCGAAGATTGCGATCGCTCTCCTTGGCTATTCTCTTGTTGAGTCCAGGGGCCTCCGGCCAGCCTTCCTTTTTCCCAGCGTTCTTTAATACCGAGCAGATTTGTTCTTCCGTGGGCGCGGCCACCCTGACCAGCAGGGTTCGAGAGCGAATCGGAGCAATAATGTTCGACGTGCTATTTGCCAGCAGCATCAGTCTCAGGTTAGGACTGTATTTCTCCATCGTTCGTCTCAACGCTGCTTGCGCATCGCGAGTCAGATGATCCGCCTCGTTGATGACAACCACCTTGAACCGCTGTTTCGCAGATAAATCAACCTGTTGAGTCTGCGCGACCTCCTTGAGGAGCTCTTGGACGACTACCCGGTCATAGTTGCCAACATCGGAGGGGGTAATCTCGAGATGGTAAACGGATGATACGATGTTGAACTCAAGTTTTCGATTGCTTGTCGTTTGGAAGACTCTGGCGTCAATCTTGATCTTCTCTACTCCCGGGCCGTACAACTCCTTCAGCGTCGCAATCACACGGGTTTTCTTGCCTGCGCCCGAAGGCCCGTACATCAGAAGATGAGGGAAATCCCCACTTTGAGCCTGCAGAGATTCAAGAACTAAGTCAATGATCTGCTCTCCATCGGCAGCAATACCAGGTGTATCTTACCAATGACTTTAGACGCGCGGAAAGCTCATGATGGTAGGATAAAGCATCAAGCGAACGAGGTCGCAATCTATCCACCAAAAGAGCCATTTTGGTGCCTCTGTCTGCAATTGTATAAAGAACTTGAGTATAGTAACAAGACAGATCACCGGTCGTCGTAGAGTATATCGCTTAAAGCCGATACGCGTCTATTCGTGACGCGTGAGCTTAATTGGTGGCCCGTGCCCACTGCCCAGAGCTTCGAGAACTGTTTCAGTAGAAGCCCCACGTGTTCTGGGTGAAGTTGCCTGTTCAAAAGTCCAAATACCATGAACAATTCGGTCTTCGCTTTCGAAATCAAGTGAAGGGTGCTTTGTGTTTTACGCGGAGGGAATGCTTCCACACATCTACTTCAAAGGCAGGCTAGTTCTAATTTGAAAATTGATATGTACAGTACAACCACGGGTATGATACACGGAAGGACAGGCTTCCTGATACTTTTGTATCCAAAGTGGCCATTTCCAGAGAGGAGAAAGTATTTCTCGTCCATGTAGATGTAATGGACGTAGAATGCTGTGTATGTGGAGAGTCGGCCAAATCAAGCTCCACGTCAAGAGATGTGTACGCCTCTGGATTAAGCTAGCTGGCGAATCTCGACTTTTGAGGCTGCTGCAAGGCATGGGTCTGTTAACCGCATGTCCCGGCTGGAGACCGACGCGAGCCACTGGGTCCCGAGAAGATTATGAAGCCGGTTTTCTGGAGCTTTAAGCAGCAGGTATCGGTCTCAGAACTCCATTGTCATCATACCTCGCTTCTATGAGAAAGTTAGCATTCCATCCAACTTGAAGCATTTACGGCTCATTATGTCTTACTGAAGAAAGTATACGACAAAGTGATGGTGTCGATGCCCTTCATGGCCGGATCTTTGACAAAATCCGGGTCGATGAAGAAGAATACCGGCATATCAACAGACTCCCCAGCATTCAATTTCTGCTCTTCGAAGCAGAAGCATTGGATCTTGCTGAAATATGGAGCCACCTGACCAGGTGTAACACTGTACGTTGCAACACCGATAATGTCTGTCGGGCCTTTATTCGTCGCGGTATAAAAAGCAAGTGCCGTCTCGCCGGGCAACACACGGACTTCACGCTGCTGTGGTGTAAACTTCCAAGGCAGGACATCCGAAACTGAACCATTGAAGGTGATTCGAAGACGACGAGCGTCCGTCACTGGCGTCACGCGCGATGAGGTGTCGCCGTCTCCGGTACGGTGTGTAAGTACTGGCTGACCGTTCCAGCCGGTCTGTTGACAAATCTGCAAAGAAAGATTGTTCAGCTTCATGTCTGGACCGAGACAGGCAAACCGTTTTAAAGGCTTCCACGTACCATTTTATATAGAGGAACGGACCCATAAGCGAGCGCTAAGGTTCCAACGATGAGACTTGCGGTGTAATACCTAAAAGACATCAGACCATGTCGCTGAAGAGAATGAAATCGATATTTATACATTACGGATGCATTCCGTTTCTGCGACTGGGGTGTATTGAAAGGCGCAAACGAGGCATGTTGGTTTAGTTCCTGACGCAGGAACGAATTGTGAGAGAAATACTTCTTTCCAAAGTCAAAATAGCGTGCGTTCGAGCGCCCTGAACCTAGACCGGTTCCTGCCGACCGTAAATGTACCCATTGCAAGGGCACACGAGCAAACATGACTGTCAACTTTGTTGCTTTGCGGATCTATCGGGGAATGCATCGTCCGAGAAATGGTGCTAAAGACATGAAGATCATGCCACGTGATTAGTGTCCTCTTATCGATAAGGCTTTGATGGATGGATAGAGCCACCAGCCACATTGGCAGAACGCGATGCATCCCAAGCCGCGGACCTCAATTTCAGGGAGGGCACGGAAGGAGATCTGATCGAGCTGTCAGAAAAGGAAGCAGAAATAATATCTGCCGTCCCGTATGACGGATTGCGCAATTTTCGAAGTGACCCCGTCTAGCTAAGCACTTATTGGTTCTCGAACATATATATACATCAACAGAGATGGATTCTCCAGTCTCCTCTGTGCCCTTGGGATAACAGCATGAGGATATCATTCCCTAGCCAGCAAATTCAGCGGGTATAGTCTGGATGATGTGATCCACATATCCTGGGCCAACCCAACGCTTTGGTAATATACAAAGCGGCCTTGATCCAGGTGTCACCATGCAGCGTACAAGCCACATAAACTTCACAAAGTTCATGAGGATATATGAATTAGTTTCTACGTCAAGTATTGGGCGCTCATGTTCGTTCCGGAACCTTATTGGTCGTAGGACAGGAAAAAGGTCTTCGCAAGCTAAGACATCGCCAGCAGTCCGCTATGTCATTGGCACAGGACCAAATCTTCAGACCAGTTTCAACTTGCGTCTTTCCCAGGGCAACGCATCAAAGGCCGTATGTGGATCAGTCGATGAGCCCACAGAAATCCGCAAAACCCCTACCCTCATGAGAACCTCCGCTTCGTCCAAAGACTTCAGAATGAGAAGATCGCAGAATCCGCGACTGGAATCCCAGCGTTCTTCTACCCGCCACGCGTCCCCTTGTATAACCATACAGAAATAGTGTTCGATTTCGCTGCTGAACTTGTCCTCATCCACCTTTTGGGTATCAGCGGATCTGGGACTGCAGCATGAACAGTCGAACATCTGCGATTGATCTAGTACCAAAGTCAAGCGAAAGTCTTCTTTGCCCTGTAATTCTCGGGTAAGTGTTTTAAGTCCAATGCAGGAGCACTCCACCAGGATGTGTGAGCTGTCCAGGACGTGGCCATACGGGCGTTGGGGGTCGGCTAGAGTAATGTGGTGAGATACCAGTCTCGGCTGGTATTTCTTCAGCCAGAAGGGGTCCTTAGCATGCTCCTGCATTAAATCTTGGGGCCAAGCCAGAGCATGCGAGCTCACTGTACCGTCTACGCTGGCCCAGCTCCAGCTTGGAGCTCTGTACTCCGGTGCTGGACGTAGTAGAAAGTAAGGCCGGGACCAACAAAGTCCAAAGGCGATGTCACGGCTCCAAATGCCCGCGATATACTCGCCCAAAGTGCCGTCATTGACGACAGCTGCGAGGGGAGCCATGGCGAGTAGCTTGTCGGATGGCACGCTGACTGATCCATTTGAAAAGGCGTCTACACACCGATGCCAGGCCTCGAGTCGGGCCACTCGCGTGCTGATGTTCACCTCGTCCCCAGCGTCCTCAGCGTCCTTTACATGGCCTTGGAAAAGCCTGTCGATGTATGGCTGAACAACTCCCTTGACGTAGCGTTGTCGAATTTGTCCGGAGCCTGTCACTTTGTCGACGATTCCAGAGGCCTCGAACTTGAAACCGGAAGCACATTCCCAGATCAATTGGCGCCTCGTGATATGTAAAATGCGCGGAGCTAGCATCCTTTCGACAATCTCCCATCCTTGTCCTGCCAGGCGCGACTCCTCAATTTGTGATGTCCATCGCAGGAGTCGCTGCCGAAGGTACTTGTCTTTGTTGCGACCTAGTGCAGGCGAGTAGAATACCCGTCTGTCATGGAAGATTCCTGAGCCAGCGTCTTCCCCAACTTCCGCTGAAAACATCAGAGCTGCTTGACCATATATTGCCGCAATTCGAGCCGGATCGCTGCCCCATTCCTCCCTGGAAGTGCAAAGGGTTCGAGTCCACAGATATTGATAACCCAGCTTCCGTGTGAGTTCTATCGCGTCTGCCAGAGTCTTCGGCAGGGAAGGCACATCTAGTGGAGTCGAGAAGTCGGTATTACCCGACTCTCGCTGAGTCGAAGACTCGAAATCCCCGGAGCAGTAGCTCAGAATCACATAAGACCCTGATCTACCGTTCATCGAACACAGCCTGGGAGCAGTTGCAGGATCTGCTGGGATCTCAATGATATTCTCTGGCAGATTAACAGGCACGGGCTTGGAACAGGTGCTATGGGCCGCACATTTAGCTGTCCAAGCTCGAACCAGCTTAAAGCACTTGTCGTCCCGTAGGTCGACGGGGATGCGACGAACACGATCGACCTGCTGATCTACTGGACCTGTAAAGATCAGCCTTTCAACGACGACAACTTCCAGCATGAACTGTGCTCACCCTCAAAATCCTCTGAAACGCACTGGTCCAAACACAAGTCGTCCGAACAATAAGTGCTGACACTAGGCCCCGTCGGCTTCCTCGCGTCCAAGCGGGAATGGTCGAGGAAGATCACTCGCTCGGCAAGCTCGTCGAGCCTCGTCGTCCATCGACTAGAAGTTTGCAACACGGTGCAGAAGAATTCGCATGCGTCGCAGCGATTTTCTGCTCTCGTAAGCAGGTCTTTGAACGGCCCTAATTTGATACCGTTCTGCTCGAGGTCAAGAGCGTCGCAGGTCTCGCAAAGCGGCATGTCGAGTATCAATTTTTAGTGAAACTTTGATGATAGTGAGATTCGCGAGATATTCATATGATGTCTGATGGGTTGGAGACGGTCAGATCGCGGTTTAATCTATCTCGTGTCGGGTTTTAGGCTGCAGGGTGGCTGTGCCGCACCACACCCTGATGATGACAGATGTCAAATTGAATAGCTTTCTTGGAAGCTTTCTTGAGATAGATTCATTTCCTGAAATTGCTATCTGCCATTTGTAATTCATACTTCACGAAGACAATGGGAGGACTTGGGCTATCGTCGATCAAGCGTACGCCTCAGGATTAAAGAATCCCTGCTGCCGGCACTTGTTATTCATATCGCATTAATTACTAAAGTACAAAAAGTCTCTCCTGGAGAATTTCGGACGATAAAGGGAATGTTCAGCGACAATAGACAGTCGATGATGGTATTGTACAGGGTTCTCCCTTCACTTCAGCACGCTTTTTGCAATTTTTCCGAAAACACCTCTAACCATGCTGGGTCGTTCATGAAGGCAAGTGAAAAGGATGGCAGCGCTGAGGGAAAAAGTGACGCGTTCACGGGATTGATACTGGGATCATGTTAGTACCTGATGGCGCATTGAGTAATAGATGGTCTGCTGGAAGGGAAGAAATGGTAAAGACAGCATGGAACGATAGGGGAAATGTAACCATCCCCGAGTCGAGCGAGGCCACGTGAACAAAGCTCATCAACCGTACCTTCTTATCATAATAACGGGGTAACACAGTGGCGGCGGCTCTTGGTGCCACGAACAGCGCAATCTCCTGTCGTTTCCGCGCACTTTCAACCAATATACTCCATCCGCACATGAGACACCCGGCACCGACACAGAGGCCAGAGTCCCACATCTGTGGTGTTACCGTTTCCCGGCTAAAGATCTTTGGACCAATCCTCGTTCGGGCC
Source organism: Scortechinia acanthostroma (assembly GCA_011319215.2). Lineage (NCBI taxonomy): Eukaryota > Fungi > Ascomycota > Sordariomycetes > Coronophorales > Scortechiniaceae > Scortechinia > Scortechinia acanthostroma. Next base: position 11,305 of record JAABUG020139059.1, read on the forward strand.
AGGCAGACAGAATAGTAAAAAATGCTCACAAATGAGGCAAGGAACGCTGATGACCGCAGGGCATCGGTCAGGGCCCGGCCGAGGGACGACATCGTTTTCATTGACCGCAGACGGAAGACAATTTGCAGCGGAATATAGGTTGCACAAGCGAATTTGAACGTTCTAGCGAATCGCAAAGCAGCGTGTTTCTCGCAGCTGGGACCGCAACCCATATGCACCATTTCACAGGGGATGGGAACAGTCTTCTTCGGGTCTCCCCACTCTATAGGCCAGTTGTAATCCTCGCACATAGATTCAAGAAGAGGTGCCTGGCCAGTCTCTTTTCCATATAGGAATATTCCTTGCCTGCAACGTCGAAGCGCCTCAATGAGGCGAATATCAACCTTTGCCACCTCGCCGATCCACTTTCCATAGGACTTGGGAAGTCTTTCTGGGAGGTAAAACCATGCCCACATTACTACAGCAGAGCTGGCAGCGAAAAGCCCTGCGTCAGCAAGCACAGGAGCGACAGTCTCAGCTAAGGACCAGCGATTTTGACTTCTCCGCAAAGCTCGCCAGCGTGACCATGCCAGACAGACGAGAACATCCATTGCTCTAGTGAAAGTGAAAAGAGTGAGATCCATAGTTCTCCCAGCCAAATCGGTACTGTATTGAGCCGTGCTCTTCTTTCCGGGACTTTGGACAGCATTGTCTCCGTTACCAGTCCCTTGGCTCGAGAGAACATCACCGCTCTGGAGTCTGATAGGCTTCTGATTGAGGAGTTGAAAGCTAAACCAGGCGGAAACAAATGCACCAACGAAGCGGACGAACCGTAAAAAGCCCCGAGACTTTAAGAGGCCGGATATTTTACCAATTCTACTGCTGACAAGCGCACAGAGTCGGAAAAGAAGAACAGGTAAGACAGTCGAGCCCGCCACTAAAAGCGCACAGAACGTCGGGAAACTGTTCAGACGGATAGCAATGGTCAATGTGCGAGACAACTGCACGATGACTGTCAGTTTATGCTTGGTGACACTGGCATAATGACTAGCAGAATTGAAGGAATATAGACTACTAGCAGAGCAATCGTTGTAGACTGATGAGAGGAGAGGAAGGACCTACTTCTTCGAGCTTCTCTTTCTTGCTCAATCTATCATCTCTCAGTCGCCGTAAACATGAGACAAGTCTTGGTGTTGTTGAGGATAGATAACCTAGCGCATACGCGCGCAGGACACTACAGCATAGCGAGGTTAGTGACCAATGCGAGGTGTTGAAGAGTTACTCCGTGCCATGCCATAAATGGCAATTTCAGAAGGTTTCGCACTTACGGCTGGAGGATCCGAGCCTTGCTCCTATTCCCCCGAGAAAGCATCGGAGTATCCATGACGTCTGACTATTGTTCAATTCATTCTGATTCTCATTTCTCACGATTAGAACCAACCATGATAGATAATGAATCCGGCCTCAATCAGTGTCAGTGTTTGTTTGACAGGACACAGAGCCTTGCCAATCAGAAAATGGGAAATCCAGTCGTCAAGAGACACAGGCAACTCATGTAGGATATCAGGTTCCCGCAAGCAAAGCTTTCAGTATCAAGAAAAGTTCCGTGCTAAGAGGAACGGTATCTTGTGGTAGTAGTAGCAGTAGTAGATATCTACCACTCCTATCCGTATGTAGCAATGTTTCGTATGATCTGCCGTGGATCCGTGCAACGGCAATTTCGACCTCGGTCTTAGACTAGAACATAGGGAACTCAAAGACCCCGATAGGCTTGGATAGATTAATTTGCTGCCCCGGAGTTGTCCGCGGTCAACGGTTCAAGGCTGGTTCAGGGGTAGCAATGTAAGAACTAAGACGAGGCGATGTAATGGCCGATGGCGATCATCCGTCCGTTGGAGTAGCAGGAATCACGACACTGAGGTCTCCAAGCCTTAGCCCTGGAACATGGAGATTCAGACGATCAAAAAGATCTAAAACAGCCACCCCCAAACTCTCCCGAAGTTTCCGAGCGAGACTGAGTGAAGCAGCTCAAAAACCAGTTTATTGACAGTTGGAAGCCATCGCTGCTCTTTCTGCTCTGGGAAATTGTTCCGAGAATATCCATGACAGGAAATTACAAGGCTCCAACCGCCTACCCACTGAAATCCCCAAAATCGAGGCGTAATTTTGGTAATATGGTTACGTCACGCGACCTCTTAGACCGCACGAATTTTTGCATGTGATCGACTTGAAAAGACCGACAGATTCCTCCTCCTCCGCCAAACTATGTACGTATCTAGACTTGTCTCCAGATCCCCATTGTCATCTTTCTACTTCTTCTTCCTCTTCTTGCACATGCATTTAGATGAATCTAAATGCGGGGAACGATCTGTCGAGTTGTTGATGATCTTATGATACCCGTTGTCATCGGTTTTTAAACGCACTGTGTACCCCGCGATCAAGTCTCTACTTTTTGATCTTTTTGATCATATTTCGTACAATATCAGAACAAAAAACACTCGGTCCTCTTTGGCGCAGCACCTAACCACTATTGCTGCTTCGAAACACTGGGATCATCCGAATCGCGCGCTACTGTGTTGGCTGTATCAGTATTTGCGATCCGGAAACTTGTCTCTTGACATCTACGGCTATTCGAGGCATGCGCATCTTGCCTCTCTCTCAGGCTTGCTTGAGATTACCAAGGCAGCAATCATTTTCGAGGCTTTTATCACGACAATCCTCCGACCCGTCGCTCGTTAGCATATTACAATGAATATGAAAGATCCTGAATCCCATCCTGGGCAGAGTGACGCCCAACTCGGGCCCTTTGGTTGTAAGTGGTCTGAGAGGAATCATTCTATTGCGATATCTCTAAGGGATGTTGCTTCTTAGATTCGTTTTTATCGCCCATGGACACCCCATACGAACCTGCACCCGCGCCACCGCCGGGTCCAGCACTGCTTGACGACAATGAATCGAACATGCTGGATAATTTCTTCACTACGATGAACTCGAGTCATTTTACAGATGATTTCTGGCTGCGCAACCAACCCAATAAGTTCCTTGATCCGGTCAATTTCGAGTGGTCCACTGAACTGCCGCCTACGTTTGAAGGCTCCACTACTTCGCTTGGGCAGCCGTCACTTTCCCATCGAGGAATAGAGAAATCTGCCATTGTACCGAACAACCAGGGCGCGAACTCGGACATACTTGCCGCAGCTTCCATGCTCTATCAGAACGGGATGGTAGGGTCTGACATCGACACGGGATTCGGACAGCAGCAATTCCCATCCGTGCCAGATCTCAATTTCAACCATGCTATTTCAAACGGTCATGGTAAGACTCAGCAGTCCAACAATCACTCATCTTCCGGGCAGTCAAGCGCTACTCATACGCGTCTGCCTGTTGGCTTTCATACCTCGGAAATGCTATTTGATGTACGCGAACCGATCTCCCCCGAACAGCAAGCATCAGCAAAGGTACGCCCACTCCACTGGGGCTCTGATGTTAGCTTTATGGACCAAGGCTACATCGCGCCGCCTGATCAACCGAATGAAGAAGAGCGGACAAAGGAGCTACTTGGGAATTTGGAGTGCCTTGAACCTCAAAGCAGCGCTGCGAATACTCGAGCACCTAGCCCGGAGCGGACAGCAGGTGGTTACAATACACATTGGGGAGAGTCCGTCGGGACTGTTCCGGTCAACAGCCTACAAAGAGAATACAATCACGCCCTAGATGACTATTCGCAGCCAAAGAAAAGACAAAGGACGTCGATCAAGCAAGAAGACGATGAGCACTCCGATGCAGATAGCACGAGACCAAGATCAAGACGGTCAAAGAGCTCGGCTAGTGGCAAACCAAGGCGAACATCAAATGACACAATTCGAAAGCACAAGCTGCAGCAAGCAGGAAAGGCTGCCCGTGAGAATCTCACAGAAGAGCAGAAGAGGAGCAATCACATTCTGTCAGAACAAAAGCGCAGGAATCTCATTCGGCAAGGCTTTGACGATTTATGTTCACTTGTGCCTGGGCTGAAAGGCGGCGGCTTTAGCAAAAGCGCAATGCTCACGCAGGCTGCCGACTGGCTCGAGGATATATTACGCGGGAACGAAATTCTCAAGGCACAACTAGCAGAACTGAAGACGATGAACGGCTTAGTGATGCCGCGATGATCGCCGAACCAGTTATGCGATGACGATATCTCTTCATTCCTAATCCCTTGCGAGACATGGCCCTTATTTGACTTTCTTATTTGAAGCGTTTTAGCGATTTGACACATTGCCCAGAGGAAAAACGCAGGCGTTCCCTTCCAGCGGTTCTGGAATCACATACCACAATAATGTTGTTTCATCTAATTCATATTACTGGTATATAGCATTATACCCTTGAAATATCTCAATATCGTATCAAATACTAGCAGACCCAGGCCAATGTGTACACATTGATGTATGTTATGTTGGACATGGTTGAGGTTCCACCGATTGTTTACGTTGATAGCTCAAAGATACAGAACAGACGATCTCGGCACTGAAGAGTGTTTGGGTGCAATATATCTTCACTCCTATTGTGATATTGTGAAAAGTAGCAACGATGGACCGACAACTCTTGTTGAGCCACTCTCTTTCAGACCATGTTCTCATGCTATGGAATTAGATACCTTCTCTAAAATCCATCTACTCCATAGACAGATTCTGGCGATAGCATACACAGATGTTGATTATGCCCCGCTTGCTCAACGTGGTTAGTCAGTGCCCAGCTGATTAAGCATGTGACAGTGTCTGTACTCTGGGGTATGCTGTTGGCGGCACATCAAAGCAAACCAAGAACCCTCCTTGGCAGACCTCGACAACAAACTTACTCCGTACCCCATCACTCACGATTTATTCTGGAGATTCAAAATTGAGGACTCAAGAAACAGCGCAATGCCCCCAAAGAGAAAGCGTTCCAGCGAAAGCGACGCGCATGACAATGCAGCGCGCAACAAGCGTTTCGCGTACCTGAAGCCCCAAGTCCGGCAGGTTTCCGAGCGGACTATCAAGTCGAAATGGACGACGCTCCCTGCGCCCGTTCAAGACAAGATCCGGGATATGTTTCGAGCGCTTGAACGACCTGTTATCGTGCGGCAGCAGAATGAGCGTAAACGCATCGAAGCGCAGGCGGCTGTGCAGGCAGTTGTTAGGAAGTATGTTGATTGTTGATCATTGTGAATCTGTCGCGTGATCTTGACAGCAAAACGTATAGTTACTATGGGACTGACCTATTTAATTTCAAGTCTTGGAAAGCGACTTCCTCGAATGCCGTTTCCCCCTGTCACGAAGGAGTCGGTCTTTGACTATGAAGCAGCGCTGAATGAGCATGTATGTGACTTCTTGTGGAATTGTTTGGCGCCATACTGATATTGAGGCCAGGTATCTCTTGAGTCTAGCTTAGCCACTATGACCGATAGTATTGATCTCTTGAAGGCAGAAATTGAGAGGGAGGAGGCCTTACTGGCCAAAGAAACAAAGCAACTGCAGGAGATGGAGAAAAACGCGAATCGAGCCGAAGCAGAAAGAAAACGACAGATGAAGAATGTGAGTCTCTTGAAATCTTCTGGTCATACAACATGTCGCTCATCCTTTGAAGGAGCATCCTGCGCTTCGACAGCTCGATGATATCCCCAAAATTCAGGGCCAAGCAGCTCATTTTACAATTCTGGAAGCGAAAGACTCACAATCAGCTTTCGATGAGGTATGACCAAATAGGTTTTGTAAACGCCTGACTCTTTTTCTGACGTCTAATTCCAGCTGGAGGACGATCCGGAAATCTCAACTTTGTTGAAACAATTGAATGGCCATCTGAAATCGATGCAGAACAATGTCGCCCCTCTTACTGGCCTAAAGGACGCAATCACCCGATCGGAAGCAGCCCTCAGTCTATTCTCAGCGCCCGAAGCGCCCTGACGGGAGCATC
>JAABUG020139170.1:0-17183 GCA_011319215.2 Scortechinia acanthostroma
GCTGCAACGATGCGGTGTGTATCACAGAGCCTAGAAGGCGTGACAACTGTCTGAGCTCGACTGTCCTGGAAATATCCTGAACAGAAACAGGACAGGAACACAGTGATAGTCTGATACAAGGATACAAGGTCCTAGGGAGGAAGCCGATCCAGACACGAATGTGATAGAGGGCCGGGAGCAGTCACCCTGTGTTACAGCTCGTCAAGAGCGCATGGGGGAAATCTCGACTCTGACTGGACGATAAGGAGAAAAGACATTATGCAAGATGGGAAATGGAGGAATAAGAAGAAGTGTTAAGATCAGGGCGACCTTAAATGAAGATCGTATGTGCGCGTTTTCACACATTTCGAGGCGGTCTGAGGTCAGCCACGCGGCGTAAAAAATTTGATAGTCAGGATCAGTGGATCACTGAGGTCCGAGACAGGGACATGGACTAGAACTCGTCAAAGAACGGATCCGTCGTGATAGCTTTGCAACAGTCCCATAAATTCCAGGGAACCAACCAACAAAATCGTGCTCCGGGTAAGCTGCAAAGGGGCAACTCTGCGCCGCGGGAAAGCCGAGACCCACAAAGTATTTTTATCGGTCGTTTTTGAACTTCATATTTTTCTAGTCCAACTCTATATCAAACCATCGTCATAGCTGGCTCAATGAATTCCGACTTTTACGTACCATCAAGAACAGCTGTACCGGAAGACCCAAGTCTGGACTCTGGACCGAGTCAGGACAAGGTTGTAAACTTCTTAAATAGCGTCGCTAGTTCTCCGGCAGTCCGGGAGTTGCATTTTTGCTTTTTCCTTCCGTAATCCTGGGTTTATTTTGACGACCATGAGAATGTTCCTGCAAGCTTATGGAAATAGCCGATAGTAGTGGCTGTCGGGAAATGTCGTTAAGCAGCTGAGCAGTTAGCAGTTCGCAGTGAGCACCTTGAGCAGAGATGATCGGTACAGAAGAGTTAAGCCATCTTGGCAAAGGCTGGGCATCAGCATTGCATTATCAATTGTTATCCACTTCTGTACAGTATTGTTGATGCCTGATTATGCGGTTTCATCTTCGGAGTAATCAGTGTTCGACCGCTGGCTTTGGTCCTCACGTATTTCTCGTCTTCGTCCGCCTCTGGCTTGAGAGCATTGCATCAGCATAAGGAAATCAAGAAACTATCCATGGATGCGGAATCCCTCCGAGATTCAGTGGCTTATATTGTGGATGATTCCCCCATTGACGTGGCAAAAGTACCACATTCTGTGCGTCAAGTCTTCCATCACCGTTCATTGAGATTTAGAAGCTGGCCAACTCATCAGGTGTTCTTTTGGCTTTTCAGAACTGCAACCATTACCGGGGAGACGGGAGAGATCAGATATCTTGTGTGTTGTGGATACCTGATCTGCGTTCTGCAGCTGAGCTCGAACAGCTCCTTTTAGCAGCACTCATCTCAACCAATGGAACCACGAGGAGAAACCCAGAGATCTTCACTCGTGCGGGTTTGCCCCTGGTATCGGTACACGGTACTTAACGGCTACTCAACGAGGTCTTTCCGCACTTATTAAGAAGCCACTTTCGGAACATCCGCCCACCCTTCATTGTCAGTATTGATTTGTCTGCCAGCAACGTCCTGGCTGCAGATCCGAACCTCAAGACTTTGGAATCGTAGCGAGCACCTCAGCCTCATCGATGCCAAAGAGGCGGGATCGTGCTTTATGACGAGATCCTCAGGCTCCGAGACCGCAACTCCATCACCAATGCGCCTGCAGAGGCCGTGGACGAGAGTACCTTCCAGCTAAGCGTGACCCCGGAACCAACTACGTCCGGAAACGGCAATGTGTTTGTTTGCCGATACAGCTGTCTATCATGCCACAGGACGGAACTGGAAGCGGAACTCTACTACAACACCCCACCCCTGTTGCCGTCATTTTGACACCGGGATTGGACCGTGGACTCCAACCTTGAGAGATCACAGACCCCTGTTCTCATTTGGTGAGACTTCTTTCACTTATTCTGCAGGATTGGCCGATGAAGCTATTTGGACGAGAGCACCATGCTTCTTATACGTTGTAGAGGCTGCAGAGCTAGGAGCGATTCTCTGGAGCATCACGGCCGCATCACAAGGCGCGTAAGTTGCTGAACTCTGGTGACAGATCTCATTTACTGGTTCGCGATAAGCGAGTGCACAATTGTAGAGGCCCCAATGCGTCACAGAGGCCATGTGTCCTTCAATAACCTGCAGCTCAAACAGGACATCCTTCTTCAAATGGTCCTCCTGCGGACCAAGCAACACACTGTCCGGCAGGGTGTAGCGACCACGATGACATGTCGTTATCTTAAATAACGCCTTTCATTTGAGTCGTCGGTAGCCCCAAAGCACCTCATTGCACTACAAAATTTCGCATACAGATGAGGGGACTGACTGCGTGCCTTCTGGACCTTTTGCTCCAGGCATAACCAGCACGTGGCTCCGGTGATGACCATAGATTTCAAAATGCACTCTTTGCATGGCAGACATTTCGTCAGGGCATAGTCTGTTTATGAAAGAGAACCGGCGGATCAGGGGTTGTCGGGGATCTGACTATCCCCCGGTTTCGTTCAAACTTTGTCTGTGGGGAAACGCTGACGACGTGCGAATATCCTCATATATACTGGTACGTCGTAGTGGGTTCAACCTGCCGGAGTTCACTAATCAGAATTACGATCGACACAGGGTAGATAGAAATATCTACTCTGTAATGCGTCAATTGGAGTAACGGGTATGTGGATCGAGTATTAGGGCTCCGGTGATCTCCGGCGATCTGTCGGCTAAAGTTAAGATTGCCGTATCCACACAACACATATGCCGCGTTCATCATACACAGTTGTCCAGTACCTGGCGCCATGGATATTATCGTCGGCTCATCTCGTCATGCGATCTCGCGAATAGTCGCCGTTTCGCTTTCACTACAGCCCAGTTCCGAGTAGGCCATGACCGAAACCATCCATGAGCAGCAACGTAACCCGCTAGCTCGAGCAGAGCAAATTGCCCTCGAACTTGAGCTCAGTCCTGAGCATGTCCGACGGGTGACGAGGCATTTCGTCCGCCAGCTGAGTGAGAACGACTAAAGCCTCCCCGTGTTTATGACGCTGACAGCTCCAGGGGATGGCCTTGCCAATCATCGGGTCTGGCAGTTGCCCTCCTACGTGAGAAGCGTGCCCACAGGCAAGGAGAAGGGCCGATTTCTCGGGGTGGACCTCGGCGGTAGCAACTGCAGGATATGCCTTGTGGACTTGCATGGCGACTCTACCTTTACCGTGACGCAGAGCAAGCACAGCGTCCCGCCGGATGTCATGGTTAACTGCAGCTATCGACCTCTCTTTGGTTTTATTGCGCAGAGGATAGCGGATTTTCTCGATGCGCATCTGGATCCTGCCAGTCAGTCACCGTACAGGCTGGGTTTCACGTTCAGCTTCACTTGCGAGCAGACATCCCTCGCTGGCGGGCGTCTCTTACACTGGGACAAAGGCTGGGACATTCCAGACGCAATTGGTCGAGATCCCTGCGTCATGTTACAAGAGGCCATCGATGAGCTGGGATTGCCGGTTGTGGTGACCGTTCTGGCAAACGACAGTGTTGGCACGCTCCTGACAAGAGCGTACAGCTCAGGTCCCAACGCTTCAACACTCGGTGCGGTCATCTTCGGGACGGGGACTAATGCTGCGTACGTGGAGAAGCTGTCTAATGTGCGTCGACTGGACATCAAGGCAAGCGCGGACGACATCATGGTGATGAATACGGAATGGGGCTGTCTCGATGACAAGTTGGAAGTCTTACCGCGGACATCATTTGACGACGTCCTCGACGCAGCGTCGGTCGATCCGGGCTCGCAGATGTTTGAAAAGAGGGTTTCGGGGCTGTATCTTGGGGAGCTACTCCGGCTGGCCATCGTACAACTACTGGAGACGGATGCGTTTGACATGAAGGTCGACAAGACCTCGAAGGTCTTCCAGCCAGGCGGCATCGATTGTTCCTTTCTGTCCGGGCTTGCTTTGGTCGACCCTGACGGCGCTACCAAGCTCATTCAGGACACATTATCTGCAGAACATGTCAGCCAAGCCGACGTCCAGGCTGTACGATTCCTACCCACGTCCATTGCGCGACGAGCAGCACGTCTAGCAGGCGCCGCCCTAGCAGCCATCATCATCCAAAGCGGGCGGCTCGAGATTCCCTCCAAGCGCTCAAGACAGATGGCCTCAGTCCCCGTCAGCAAGTTCAACCGCTTCAAGCACCTCGTAACTCTCCTCTGGCGACGATTCCTGAGCTGCATCGGGATGAGCTCGTTAGCGACTTGTCCGGACGAGGACATCATCGACATAGGAGCCGACGGCTCGCTGATTGAATTCTACCCGGGCTTTGAGGCCGAGATGCGTGGCGCAATGCGTGATGTACCAGAAATCGGACACGCTGGTGAGCAAAGGATCCACATAGGTCTTGCAAAGGACGGGTCCGGCGTTGGTGCTGCCTTGATGGCACAGGCAGCAAGTCAGAGTGAATCAGAAAATAGCCACGGTGATTTGGCTATAGCTAAGGAGCAAAACAATACACAGTGTAGTAGTAGCTAGAACTATACCTGGCTATATGCATCAATCTCTTGTAGGCTCTCTTTTTGAATACGGAGCCAATCTCCTCTTACTACAGGTTAGACGGGGGTACTGTCACATCTATCCAAGGAAAATTGAAATCATCCTCCAGCTGGAGGATACCTTTGAGACAGTCAATTATACCCAATAAATGCATATCCACCAGAAACGCAAATAGCCTGCCGGGTTGATGGAGTCGTTCCTGTATCTGGTCATACGGGGCATATGCGATTACGCGGATTCGCATAAGAGCAAAAGATGGCAGCTGCGTATGCAAAGGAGTACGGTCTCTCATCGCACCGTTGGGAAAAGGGTCACGGGAAAGCAAGCATGCAGGTGAAGTGGACCAAGAGGTTCAGGGACATACCTCTCTAGTCTGAGAATGACCCACAGGAAGGCTGTGCTGTGTCTTACTCTTGCGAAGTCCCCAGGTTCTCTTCTCCAACTCCAAGTCTCCGAGTACTCCGTACACCTTACGTCCGTTCTCCAACTCAGGTGGGCCACCTACTCCAGTAAAAGCCTCGGAAGTGTAAGCATTTACTATTTATGGTGAATGGAAAGCTTAAACTTCTCTGCGCCATAGAGGGACGAAGTGCAGAGGGATTTTCCTGTAATTGTATTTACAGATGAGTGTAGTTAGGCCTGATTAATATGAGACTTTTGAGCCAGTGAGTCTAACATATAACTGATGCTATATATGTGTATTAGAGAGGTTTGTATCTTCACGTAGTCAACCCAGATAGGGCAGAATGCAGATCCAACTCCGTATTTCTGGAGCTATCTCTGATCTTGCTATCATGGCACCATATACTATATATGGATTAGTGTAGTATATTATGAAGCAATAAGGTCTAGATGCAGAATTCAAGCAAGCGCAACTAAATCTAACTAAAAGATTAAGCTTTTGATTGTTTTTCCATCCGGCCGAGAGTTTATCTATACAACGGCTACAATTTCAATGGATAGGTGATGACTGAGATATCTGACAATAGTGAGGCATTAAATTGATCCATTCAAATTAATTGAGTGACCGATCTACGTACACTCTGCTTACGCAGTACTGCTGAGCCCCGTTGACCGTTATCCAGGCCTGGCACGCAGTAACCTCTATGATGGTCAGATCACGGCAAGCTGGGCATATACTATTGCCGACCACGCGGGCTCATCGACTTAGATTCCTGTATACGAAAACGAACATGTTCATCAATGGATCCACGGAACAGCCTCGTCCTTCAGCTTATTGCCGCAGCAGGTGCTAAGCGAAGACTCCAGGCGGGGATTGATAATCCGATGTTTCTAGGTCTGAACCAGGCACCAACTTTGCATGACTTCCGTTAAACATTTCGGGGAGTTGTATGGCAGATTCCCATTGTCTTCTATAAATTGACGCATCCACCCTGGTTTGCCCGAAGGTTTGTTGCTGTACAAGCTCAACTCGCCCTTTACATCCTTGTCTATACATCTCTGTTCGATACACTACCGACATGCGAGGTGCTTGGCTTTCGCTCGCCATTGCCGGCCTTGCCGATGCTGCAGGTGTCGGCTGTCCATTTGCCAATGGCAATAACGGCATGGGCATGGGCACGGGAATGGGCGAGAGTGGCAAAATGCAGGATGCCAATATGATGGTCGACGCGATGACTCCTCCGATGACTCTGCCTGTCTTTCCGAATGACACGGACTCCTTCATGACTACTGATTGGGGTACCCCTATCCAGGATCAGCTCAGTCTGAAGGTCGGCCCCCGAGGTCCCACCGTGTTGGAGGATTTCATGTTCCGCCAGAAGCTTCAGCGCTTCGACCATGAGCGTGTAAGTTGATTTCATCCATTCGACTGTGGCTGGTAGTGATAAGGTCATAGATGCCCGAACGAGTTGTTCATGCCCGAGGTGTCGGAGCATATGGTACCTTCACCTCTTACGGAAATTGGTCCAACATCACTGCTGCCTCTTTCCTTAACGCTGCGGGAAAGCAGACCCCTACTTTTGTCCGCTTCTCCACAGTGGCAGGTTCTAGAGGCAGTGTAGATACTGCCCGTGATATGCACGGATTTGCTACCAGGTTCTACACTGATGAGGGAAACTACGATGTCGTTGGAGTCACTGTGCCTGTGTTCTTCATCCAAGATGCCAGTCAATTCCCAGACCTCGTGCATGCCATCAAGCCCCAGCCACAGAATGAAATCCCTCAGGCTGCCACCGCCCATGATTCCGCATATGACTTTTTCTCACAGCAGGCTAGCACTATCCACACTGTTCTCTGGTTCATGTCTGGCCATGGTATTCCCCGTTCCTTCCGCCACGTCGATGGCTTTGGTGTTCACACTTATCGCTTTGTGACCAACGAGGGCGTATCCAAGCTTATCAAGATCCACTGGAGATCTTTACAGGGTGTTGCTGGTATGGTCTGGGAAGAGGCTCAGGCCGTTGCTGGTAAGAATGGTGATTTCATGCGTCAGGACCTTTTCAATGCTATTGAGTCTGGAAAGTTCCCTGAGTGGGAGGTAAGCTCTTTCTATAGATGAATGTGTCATCATGCTCATCAGGGTGTAGTTTGGTGTTCAAATCGTGGATGAGGCCGAGGTGATGGCTTTTGGCTTTGATATGCTGGACCCTACAAAGTTCTTGCCTTTGGACACGGTTCCTGTTACGTGGTTAGGAAAGATGCAGCTCAATGCCAACCCGACCAACTATTTCGCCGAGACTGAACAGATTGGTGTACGTGAATTTAGCCTGCTGAACCTGATCTGGACCATCCAGCTGACTGCTTAGTTCCAACCTGGCCACGTTGTTCGTGGTATTGATTTCTCCGATGATCCTCTGCTCCAGGGCCGTCTTTACTCCTACCTTGACACCCAGCTTGGCCGGCATGGAGGACCAAATTTCGAGCAGCTGCCGATCAATCGCCCACGTGTGCCTGTTCACAACAACAACCGCGATGGTTATGGACAAATGAGCATTCCAACCAACCAGTGGGCCTACACCCCCAACACCTTGAACATGGGCTCCCCCATGCAGGCAAATCAGACCGTTGGAAATGGTTTCTTTACTTCTCCCGCCCGCTCCTACAGCGGCTTTCTTGTCCGTGAATCGAGCCCTACCTTCTCTGACCACTTTTCTCAACCTCGTCTGTTCTACAACTCCCTGGTTCCGGCGGAGCAGCAGATGGTTATTGATGGTCTCCGCTTCGAGCTCTCTCATGTCGTTAACCCATCTGTGAGAGAGAACATGGTTATGCTGCTGAACAAGGTGGACAACGACCTCGCTACTCGGGTTGCTGAGGCCCTGGGTATCCCCGCCCCAATGCCTGACCCAACTTTCTACCACAACAATGTCACTTGTTGTGTTGGCACCTTCCAGCCGCTACAGAACATTACCGGCTTACAGGTTGCCTTCCTCGCCTCCAAAGCCTCTCCTGCATCCATCGCCCAGGGTCAGAGCTTGGCCGCCAGCTTGGCCGCTTTAGGTGTTGATGTTACTATTGTCGCTGAGGCTTTCGCCCCGGGTGTCAACATGACCTATTCCGCAGCTGACGGATCTATCTTTGACGGTATTATCGTTGCTGGTGGCGTTGAGGGCCTTTTCTCTGTCCAGAGCTTCACGACCCAGCCCGGCAACACCACCGCCCCACCAAAGACCGTGTCCCCCTCCTCCAGTCTTTTCCCTGCCGGTCGACCCCTCCAGATTCTGGTCGATGCATTCAAATATGGAAAGACGATCGGTGCCCTGGGCAGCGGTGCCAAGGCCTTGACCACAGCTGATATCTCCATGACCAGACCTGGTGTGTACGTCGCCAACTCCACCAGCACCACTTTCATAGACCAGATCAAGGCGGGACTGCACACCTTCAAGTTCCTCGACCGGTTTACCCTTGACTCTAACTAGCTTCCTCCCTTTTCAACTGTTGAGTATACCGCCCCTGAAATGCTGGGGCGTTCCGTTCCGTTCCTTCCTCATTCCTTGTCTAAGCTATGCGTTCGCGTTCCCGATCTTATACATCAACATAAAACTCCTGCCGGTGATACGTTGTGACATAGTATAATATAGTTGAATGCGTTTTTTTCTTTTTAACTTATTCACTATACTATCATATATATATACGAATGAGCCTCAAGTAAGATCTTGCCCATATAATTGTTCAATCAAGTATAGTTGATTAAGGCAGCTGAACCCCAGTATATCCTTTCCTTTTAGCACTGCCGATTGTTCTCTGTCGCCAAATAGGCCACTCCAGGGACAACTAAGCTGTGATGTATTAAGCGGCTGAAGAGCGTTTTGCAAGATATTGTCCTGCTGCTTATACCGTACAACATTCAATTTATCTTCAGTGTATGGCTAGGTAAGAAATGAAGAAGCTGTCGTCTTCTCTATAGCCACTCCCTGTGTTCACGGCGGCAGATACAGGGTCTTCATAGTAGCCTGTAGCCACAACGATTTAGCTCATTCAAAGTAATATTCAGTGTATGAGTAGTCAGAAACTAAACCATGCCTTGATGTGCTCTATACAAAAGGGGAGTAAATACAAATCGTATTATACTCCTCTATCCTGATGCTACTGCCAGGGTGTATGGGACCGAATGGATGCGCCCATTCTATGACTGATTATGTACAAGGCCACTTTCTTGCTTGCATAATAGATCTGCTCATCTGGCTCATCGAAGACCAGACTCCCTGGCAATGTCATCATCCGTAAAGCCTTCCTTTACACCGCACAGATACATATCAAATCGTCCTGCAACGTCAATGACGTGCTTCAGATCCGCATGTGTCATGTTCCTGCCCTTGAACTTGGCCAACTGGCGGGCAGTCGTTATGGCGTTACGAATCTGACGGCCATTCATCCCCTGCTCGGCTAGCTCGCTGATATAGCAGTCGATGTCGTCAAAGTCGATGTTAGGCTGCTCCAGTGTCCTCAAGCGATTGATCATGTTCCGCCAGATCTTGTGTCGTTGCGAGCGGTTGAGGTTGGGATAGTGCAGGGAGACCTGAATGCGAGACTTGAATGCTTCGTCGAAGGTGCCCACGCGGTTGGATGTTAGAATAAGAATACCATCGTAATACTCAAGAACACGCAAGAAAACAGTCACCAGTGCGTTGCGCTGCAAGTCCGACAGCGTGCGTTCTTGCAAGAATACGTCCGCCTCGTCCAGCAACACGACACAATCCCAGATTTTGCCTAGATGGAGAGCAGATTCGAGGTACTTCTCCACATCTTCCGGCTGGGTGCCTATGTCCCCGCACGTTACCCTATATAGAGGCTTCTCGGCCAGTTCGGCTACACTTTCGGCGGTAAATGTCTTGCCGGTCCCAGGGCCTCCATGCAGGAGGATTGTCAGCCCGTTGCCTTTGTCGTCAATCAAGTCGGTTCCTTTCTCGGCTACAAGCCGGTTCGTAATCAACGCGTGAACGAGTTCTTTTGTCTCCTGGTCAATCACGAGGCTTTCAAAGGCCATTTTGTTCCATTCAACCTCTCGGACGAGGTCGACCTGCAGATTGACTGTCATTTGGAATGAGCATGTAGCATCTGAACCCAACGGAGGTTGCCTCACCCCATTTTTTTCGGCGGAAATTGAATCCTACCATACGTGATGGAAAGAAATAGATCTCCAGTGCCGATGGCGGGTCGTCAGCCTCCATGCGCTCTGGTGGGATCTCTGTGCGATTCTTACGGAATGGGGGATATTCGGGAGGATGCAGTTGCCAATAGGTCTTGAAGTCAATCATGAACCTTTCGCTGTTCTAGATGACTGTTAGAATGAACGTATAGAAAAATATAGGTCGCTCACATTGTTGAGTGACTCAATGTCATCACCTCCACTGTAAGAAATGAATCTCCTTTTGCGGCATGCCCAGTACGTCTTGCCTCGACGTTTGAGTTTCTCTCTGATGTCAGAACTGGTGTAATCCAGTAGAGTCACCCTCAAGGCACTCAGGGCTACTTCCTCATCCGGATCTGTGACATCGAGCTCGATTTCCAGATTGACAGTTTTCTGGTAAAAGACGCCGTCGAATTCGTATGACCAGGCTGACACTTCCCAAACCTTGTCGAATCCGCTCCCACCTTCCTTGGTGCTAGTATCCCTCGATGAGAGTTTACTTTTAGCCCAAGATGTTGCCTGATAGGCTTGCAGCGCACCAGTTTCCTGACATACGAGGGGATCGCCTGGCCTGACCAGGTACTTCATCGATCGACAAGAGATGACTCCTCTTTTGATCTGGTCATTCACGTGCGCATATTCTGTCTCGTAGTTGACATTCATCCATTGTCCAAATAACTTGACCAGCGCCCTTTCATGAGGCGGAAGTAGTTGCAGGACAGACTCATACGATGAACGAGTGCTGTACCAAAACAGGTAGGGGGAAGCAATTTCCTCCAAAACATCGAACAACGGGAAAAGTTGCTTAAAGTCCGGCTGTTTGCTCAGATAATTCTGAACCGCTCGCCTCATTTCATCAGAAGCAAACAAGACGATTTCGGCCTCAGGATCTGGTAGGGGCGGAGTTTCTGTCGGGTCGTCCACCGTCTCGACGGCATAGCTCTGGTAAACAACGAAAGCAAGATTGCTGCTTCGTTTCAAGTACTCATTCTCCTTCATTGATAGCGAACCCCCCTTTAGAGCGTACCGATTCCCTTCCACAGAATGTTCCCGCGTCCATGAGGGTGGCTTGAAGAAGATTCTATCATCGCCCTTGAATCGATACACAACCTGGAAAAAAGGTCGTCCACGATGAATAGAATCCGGATCAATCCAGCTCTTCAGTAATATGTTCTCCTGTTCGAGGGCCTGGATGCGGTCCATAAGCAATCGGTGGTGTCCCATTGATCCAGTGGGAACCTGCTCGTCGTTGTTCTTAGTATCATCATCAATCGCCCTCGGCAGCTCTTGATCCTCGATTTCTAAGAGATTCGAAACTTGAGTGATTCCTTGTGATGATCCAAAATCAGAGAACCCCCGGTCCTTTGAATTTGAGTTTTCCTGTCTTGTCCAGCTTAAATCAAGCAGCTTTCTTTGGGAAGGAGAGGGACCAATTAGTTGGGCATATTCATATGGGTCAAAAGGATGTGAATCGAGGTTCGCGTTGAACACTTCTGCCTGGCCGAAAGAATCTCGAGAGATTTGCGGAAGGACAATGGCCAGCTGTTTCGCTCTCCAGCCGCTTTCACTCGTTCTATCCTCGGATATAGTGGTATGCTTCCATAGGGCAAGGGGGTTGTTGTTCAGGGTGCCTTGTTCCAATACAGCCTTTGAGTCATCGATCAGTCCTTTGCCTTCGCCTTCCGATTTTTCTTCGTGATCATCTGGGATTTCTGGTACGGTTTCTCCAGTCTCCTCAAGTGACTCTATGTCTGGTGTATCTCCTCCTTCGTCGGATGTTGCTTCAGTTCCCAGATTACCCCTCTTTCCCGGATGATTGGTCTTTCCTCTCTTTCTGAACACCATGTCCTTGAGTGGCATGTCAATCCTACGGTCTATTCTGGCGGCAGATCCCGTAGACGAGAGAGGCTCGTAACAGCTGACAAGGCCACCAGGGGGCCGCGGATACCGCACAGAGTTTGAACGAGAGTGCGATGGTTGAGACATGCAGCGTCAGATTCTGCCTCATGAGCTTTGTAGATTGCTGTGGCGAGCAAGAAGCAGGATAACAAAAAGCGTACTGACAGTGTCCAGACCTCAGGTATTAGGTTTTGACGCCGGACGACACGCTGCTCGAAGGGGAGGGGCTAATTGCAGTAAGCGCCCGGTTGGCGATCTAAATGAAAAGGAAGCAGCCACAAAGTGAGGCTATTCGTTCCCCTCATTGGTCACTGGCTCGCTGCCTGCATGGGCGACTGATCGCCTGTCTCACTGGCTGAAAAAGGGAAGGCAAGGCTGACCAAGTTAGGAAGACTGCAGTTGATTGCCTCGTCATTTATTCAACCAAACCTCTGTAATAATGCCGATACCGAAGCCGACCTCGAGATATAGCAAACTATTGTCGAAATTGTGCGCCTAGTTTTGGCCCTTTTCAACCTAATGAGTCCGTACATTGACCTATATGGCGGACGGGGTTGCAATCCATACTCACGATGTTCGAAACCTGGTCAACGGGAATGTCGCGGGAGATCTGATTGGAGGAGATCAAGTCGCAGGCAACAAGGTAATTTACCCAAGTTTTTGCACGGTCACAGTCATCATCTAATGCCCCAGGCATCTGACAGATCACTCTTGAAATGCGCAATGTCATCTTCGATCCCGCGATCATAAGCCATCTCGGATTAAACGACACGGACAGCCATATCTCCCACGATCTTCAGAGAATCTGTCAACTGGTCTCGAGCATGATACTCACAGAGCTCGAGGAAAACCGTTCGAAGCCATATCACACCATTGTCGGGCTACCCGAAACGAGACGTGCCCTTGAAGGTGGGTGTTTTGACTGACTGAGTAACCAACAGACCGCTGATTCATTTGATATCAACAGAATTTCACACCTTACGCTACACTGGCACCTTTGACACAAGCAAAGGAGGCCCTGGGGTCAGTCTGTCTGATATACTTCCACTCTTAGCCATGCCGACCCTGGCTGATCCGGAAGCGACTCTCCGCTACTACGCCCAGATGCGCAAAATTCGACGGCAGAAGGAAGGCGATACAACTAGTTCTCTACGACGATCTCGGCGACTTCAGGGATGGGCAACCGAGTCTCATTCCTCTCTGCTCCTTGTCAAAGGTTCCTTTCCTACTCGTCATCTGCTCAGAGACTTTGCTGCGGAACTAATCGATCTGTTCCGAAAAGAGAAGACTATTGTTGGTTGGGCCCTTCAAACCAAGAGTCGGCAACAGCATGCGTATAATGTCGTGGATATTTTGAAGCAGCTTGTCTCCCAGATCCTCCAGCAGAGCCCAGCGACATTCAACGAACGCAGCGCTTCACTAACCGCGAGGAGGATCCGAGATGCATCTACTGCGGAAGACTGGTTCGGCGTATTGGGTTCTATTCTAGGAGGTATAAAACAAGTCTACCTGGTGATTGATACGGAGGCTTTGGCGGGCCAGGCAAAGGAATATGGATGGTCAGGGCAATTCGCCAGTTTATTCAACGAGTTACAGGCACGTCGGATCTCCACCACCGTAAAGGCCATTTTTATCAGCTGTCGCAAGCCCATAATCAGACAGTTTCAGGCCGATTGTGGGACGGTGATCGATGCTGGCCGAATCGGTAGATAGTTGCAATGTTCATATATCATTTGAGACTCTCAATCATTGCCAATCTCTCTTAATGATAATTACCACTTTCACCCCACAGTATCTTGTCCCCATTGACTTTGTCTCCGGCGACAACATCTCCAGACACAGATCCATTGATAAAATTCCCAGCATTTCCCATGAGTATCTTGGTAGACTCTCGCGGTGGAGCATGGTTGTTTCCCTCCCTGTCCCGTGGCACTGACAGTCTTTCCAGAGGTGGGATAAGAGACAGCAACTCCTTCGCATACGCAGCCGCCGTCGCAGCAGCATAAGGCTGCCATCGTTTGTTCTTATGCGAATCCGCATAATCGCAGATGCCCCGTATAACCAGACATGGAAATGACTCCATCAATCCGGCAGCCTCCATCTCCACACACTTCAGATTCAGCTCATCTCTGAGCATATCTCTCACTCGGCCGTCCTTGATAACCGCGTTCGAAGATCCGATCGTCCCGTAATGCACCACCGGGCTGAAATG
Source organism: Scortechinia acanthostroma (assembly GCA_011319215.2). Classification (NCBI taxonomy): domain Eukaryota; kingdom Fungi; phylum Ascomycota; class Sordariomycetes; order Coronophorales; family Scortechiniaceae; genus Scortechinia; species Scortechinia acanthostroma. Next base: position 14,313 of record JAABUG020139170.1, read on the forward strand.
CGGCCTGCTCTCACGCTCAACGATCTCCCCAGGATCACAGCCACGGCAGTGCTTTCCACCAGCATGCTCGAACTCTGCCCGGAAGAGCCGATCATTCTCCGCGCCCTGGTAGGTATACTTCCCCTCTTTCATCTTTGGATACCTTTCGATCATCTCCTGCAGATACCTCGGGATCTCACTCTCCACCCTCCGATGGCGCGCCTGCAACCTCGCAACCGCACCCAGCAGCACATCCGGCGGCCGCTGCAGCGTCCCCGTCCGCTCAAATCGCCCGTCCGCAAGCGCCTTGCCCCGATCAAACTGTACCACCCCACCACATCTCCCCTCTGGTTTACTAACCACCACATCCCCAAGCCGGATATCGACGCCCTCGTCCAGGTCCGGAACCCCGCCGCCGATACCAACGAGGAGAGCGAACCGCACGGCCGGGAAGTCATTCAGCAGCTGCGTAGCGACCGCCGCAGCGCTGTTATTTCCGATCTCCGGCATGGCTGCGATGGCGACGTTGTGTGCGCCCATGCGGCCCAGCGTGTAGCTGTTCTTGTCGAGACTCGTGGGGAGGATGGGGTGGGTTTCGTCGAGGAGGGCCTCGAGGGGGGCTTGTTCGAGGCCCATGGGGCAGATGCAGGCGATTGTGTAGTCGGTGCGGGTGAGCGGTGGTGAGTTCATTCTGTAGCGGTCGGCGTTCTGAGGGTGTTTAGCTAGTACAGGTGTTGAGAAGGGATTTATGAGCCGTCAGGTACTGATGCAGCGGCTAAGTAGTCATTGCGCTCAGCCTTGTCGGGGTGAGGCTATCGGCGGATGAGACGTTGAGCAGACAAGGCTGTGCAGGGACTTCGCGTTCATTGGCTATAAAATAGCTAATTGGTAAAGCCAACAGCTCTGGTTTTCTCATCCATAACATCCAGACAGAACCATGATGTTGAAGATGCTGATTTCATGCTGACTCTAGAGCAAAGCTGCATAATCCAGCGTGGAGATGTTAGGTATAGCATAGATAGTAATACACCTAGCTAAGCTCTGATCTCCGATATTAGGCTAATAATTACTATATCAGTAACTAGAGACTGCTGTACTTATCTAAAGCTATATATAGTTTCTAATAAGTTAATACTAAACTCTTTAGCCAGTCTTTTATAGCAGCTTTACTCGCTTAACCCACTATATTTATAATCTAACTAGGTCTGTAAGGTAAGCATTTTCTTAAAGAGCCTAGGCAAGACAGTAGTGTCTTTAGGGGCTCCTCAACCGCCCTAATCGCCAACGCAGTCGTGAGATCTTGATTACCAACATTCACCTTGGACGATCCGAACCGGTACAACGAGCCTGGTTCCCATGAGCCATCCTCGCACTGCATCGCGAAGCCGCTCTCAGATATCCACTTCAACTTGAGATATACCCACAGACAAGCATGCCAGGATCCGCATACCCAGTGGCCTCGTCGACGGGGAGAATCGTCAAGGCGATGGATGTTGTGTCAACATCATCTGGGAATGCGTCTGATGTAGAGGGGAAATCACCTAGTGACGTGGCCGATTAGTATCATAGGAAGTTTAGCTGGTCACCCGTTGCCTCCAGAATGAGCAGCTGCGAGAAGTTCTCCCGGATGACTTGACCAGTCTCACTGATACTACATAACACCCCAGCATTGAGCCGCAGAAACTCTCGACCCCTTTCAACAGGATCCAAGACCAAGTTCCTGAGATATCGACTGAGCTCACGCGCACCAGTGTAGACAATGCTGTGCATGCCCGTTGACTGCGCAGAGACTACATTCTCCAGCTGGTCATCGATAAGAACGACCTGCTCCGGCGACACTGCAATCTCCTGCAAGACTTTCTTATAGAAGCACAGCTCGGGCTTCCTCATACTATAGCATCCAGACAGAGAGATGCTATTAAAGATGCCTATTTCAGGCTGACTCTGGAGCAGAGCTGTATAATCTGGCATGGAGACATTAGATATAGTATAGATGGTGATATATCCAGCTAAAGCTTTAACCTCTGATATCAGGCTGATGATTACTGCATCAGTAACAAGGGACTGTTGTGCTTATCTAAAGCTATATGCTACTTTTAATAATTTAATACTAAACTACTTAGCCAGTCTCTTACAGCAACTCCCTTTACTTAACCTACTATGCTTGTAATCTGACTAGGTTAGTAAGATAAGTATTTTCTTGAATTATCTGGGCAAGACAGCAGTGTCTTTGGGGACGTCTCCTAGGTCAAGATGAAATGCTTTGTATTGAGACAATTTCTGTCGCGCCATGTTGGGCCCTGATACAACGGGTTCAGAAGATGAAACTGGATGCCAGATTAGAGTTCGGCCATGAAGCCCCGCCTATTTATAGGGAATCATCATCTCTCTTGGCTGCCCGGAGCCCTCTATCTGGAGTTTATGATCAATCATCACCTTTGATAGAGCTGAGCAATGCAGTAGACAGGGCCAATCAGGGCCATCGAGTTATGCTTCTGTCTCAAGATGGAATCTTAGTACAGTAATAGAGTAATCGGCATTGGGAATGTACTTTGAGTATGATATAAAAGGTTTCTGTCAATTTGGATGGCTCAGCCATATATATAGCAGTTGTCCAAGACTGGTTGTATGAAAAGAGCGTGGAACAAACCCTAAGTTCCCTAACTACTACGAGTCTGCTGCAACTCTATTAAACATAGCCTTGACCCTGCATAGGGCAGAGGGTAGACTGGTAGTCTGGCTGTGGGTTGGATTTGGTTCGAGTCACTATATTTGATCGAGAGATTGACATATCCGTTGTGTATCCTCATTTCAGCCCTGCACTATAGTGATGTAGAGCTACCGATTTGCTCAGTCGATGGCAACGGACGGTAAGGCATTTCAGCCCTTTTC